>JNEU01000599.1:0-99518 GCA_000697475.1 Lichtheimia corymbifera B2541
CACCCACCACCCCTTGGTATGATCCTGTTGTTTCTCGCAAGATTGATCGTCCGACTACATCATTGGTCGAGGTCGACCAACATTCTGGGAGGGGGGTAATGTCGCAGCAACATACCTGATCTTCTTGATCGGTATTATCTTTTGCATACAATCATCTTGGCATCTTTATGCTGCGCCCTCCATCATTACTTCGCCACACTCAATATATATTACTTAGCCCCATCATACAATTATAAATAGTGGACCTGATCATAGAATAAAACATTATCTTACGTTCTCTCTATTTTATTGTCTATTTGCCTGTGTGGCACTTCTATCCTTCGTGGTCTATATTCCTGTGTGGTCTTATCCTTCGTGGTCTATTCTATTCCTGTGTGGTCTTATTCCTTCGTGGACGTCGTCTATTATTCTCCTGTGTGGATCCAAAAAGAAAGACGACAAGCCTTTATAAAAGGCTGCTGCAACACCGAGAATAAATCTTTAGCTTTTGATCCGGTGAATCATAGTTCTTGTCTATATTGAGCGGGTAGTTGTAAAGAGGTGTTTACATCCCTGGCTACGGTGTTATACCGCCAGACGACGCAAAAGGATATACGACAATCGTTATGTAAATCACGTGATTGTGTCCTGAACGTGACCATTTTAATGGTGCTATGCATCCGTACGTCTACTTTTACCACCTCGTACTCATGCTCCGGGATAGCTAACAATAATTGGGTAATGGGTATTGAGGAATGTTGTTTATTTGGACAAATGGAAGGAATACTCACTATGATGGCTCATTCTATTTCCGATGATGATAGCTAACGGGCCCAGGTTCATGAACTAAAAAAATGAATATCATATTAAGATGTAACTGGGTTAACATACCACCAAGTTTAACACGAGCCAAGGTAAACAGAAAACAAAAGCGAGAGCTGGATGATAAGTGATGCCACTTGGAAATCGGATAATAGAAGAGCTATTAGGCACACGATCAACGCGTGTTTATGCAAGATCAGTGTGTTCTAAACGACAAGGTAATAGCAAGAAATGAGCCGGAATAAAGGGAAAGGATATTAGGCAAAGACTTATTTACATTATGCGAAAGGTATAAGGGTAATGATAACGGGAGTTATGCATTTGAAGCGTCCAAGAAGGTCCGTGTGATGGTCATGGTTGCATTACCAGGGCTAAACCAACGATGATAAACTTCATAATAATTACCCAAGCGTACAAGAAACGCCAACATCCATATTTTTTTTCTGTATTCCACCCTCCATCTACCGAGTCGGCAGAGCTTTGAGGCTACAACGTATCCAGACACCAGCAAAAATGTATAACGTGTAAACGCCGTGATGCAATAAAATAAAGATAAGAGAGCTGTAGAAGATGAGAACCGGCGTTGATATCATATATCGAATAAAGGGCCTGTCATATTTCGAGTACCCACTAACAATCCACCACAACCCCGCCTATTACATAAGGTGACACCACTAGCAACATTCACACTAACATACACCAGGTTCATCATCCAACGATTGCATCAATTCTATTCATTACTATGTATAATACCCCAACAACCTCCTATAACATACTCATACAAAGACCAAGTTTATATATAACGTGTTGTAATTGTAGCTGATAACAGTAGAAGAACTAAGGTATATTGATTCCTATCCTATCCTCTATGCGGTGTCATATCCAATATCCCAGAGCGATCCTATGTCAACCCGAATAATGCCACTGTGGGATCTTGTTATCGGTCCCATACTGCCATCACTAGATTTTAAAAAGTAGTTAAGCGATTGATGAATATCGGTGCACTGTACCATTCATTCTAACCTGCTTGTTGTTGTTCACTCGACGTGCAATAGGAGTCATCGATGGTGAGGGCAAAGCTACTGCTGATCAGGTCCACCATGGTAGGTTTGATTGTTTCAGCATTGACCCTGTAGTCGCCTAACATCTATCCATCAAAGTGTCCTCCATTGCGTTGGTTGATGGCTTGCATGTGGGATGCCGTCTGCTCATTAGGTGTCGAAAGGAGAGAAGACTGTTTCCACAGGAGCATTACGCATGATTTTTGGTTCCATTTCAGACAACGACGCTCGACTTGCATGTACCTCGTTCATCACATCATCAGTGCATTGAGTTGATTTGCTTAGCAACCGTCCCATTCGCTTAGCTACCACAATCCACAACCCATCCAAGTTCCATTATTGACGTAAAATATATTATGATAAGATCATAAAAGCGAGTGATCAATGTTTATTATCCAAAGTGACAAATACTACTTCAATTGCAAATGATGTAAAAGAGAGACAAAGAGAAGGGAAAAATAAAAGAAGAAAAAGAAAGGGAAGGAAAAGAAAAAGCTCTAAAGTTGGGGAGCAGGAACATATGCTGGTAAATTATATGCCCCGTGAGGAGACATATAGGCAAGTCGGCGAGGAACTTTTGTGATATGCAGACCTCGATTGCATGCTTGCATCATCCTTTCGAATATGGGCTTGATTTTTTGGCTAAAAAGAACAGGTAAAAGAATGATTAGCATTTTGAAAGTCGTTTGATATCAAAATACTTACAAGTACCTGTCCTCGTCTGAAAGCAAATGCTCCCAAACGAGGCTCTCCATGCCAATAGCATTGGTGGCAAGGACTCCTCTGATAGCATCCACCATCATGTAGCTATCGTCAGGCGCTGCTGGAGGCACTCTTCCACGCTTGGTGTATATGACTCTGGCTTGACCCTGGCATACCTGTTGCCAATAGAGAACCAAAATCTGTTCATATGCCAAAGCTTGATCGAGATTCAGTTGATCCTGGATTTCTTGTCGTAGCTGCCGACCTTGTTCTTCCACTGTACGTTGGAAAGTAACAAAGTATACGCTCGGTGCAATGAGTAAGAGCCAATGATCCCAGATGATGTATGGTCACTGAGCGTTGGGAAGGATGCTTCCAAATTCATCTCAAATGATGAGGCCGTTTGGCTGCTCCATGGGATCGTAATCAATAAATCGAATGCCATTGGTGATACTGCTGGGGACATATATGCCGTCTGCGAGATACACTTGCTGGCCGTTGATAATAACACGCAACCGAGCTTTTGAACTGGAAACCCTGACACGACACATGTTGAATGTTGCATATGCAATGTTGCCTTTGCCTGCGACGAACCATGACGTTTGAAGAATGTTAAAGAGAGACTTGCTGATGGTATATTTGATGAAGAGCCGGCAGCTATTACAGTGGTGGGTATTTATATTCAGGTGGACAATGAGAAGTCAGAACCCAAAAAAGGAGGTTGTGATGAATCCCCAAAAATTGTATTCATTGTTGATTCATGCTAGCGGACAACCAGTCGATTGATGCGGTCCTCATTCAACGAGGAAGAATTGGAAGACAACATATCTGTGGACCACGCGAACAACATCAAGACAGTGTCCAGTGTCATTGGGTAAACAAGAATACATCCTGTATGCTTTGAGCCTACCAATGAACCATGATGAAGGCTGGTTGATTGCTGCAAATTCGCGTGATCCATTTGCTGTTGCGAACGTTTTGGTACGTAATAATGCAGCAAATCGCTCAGCATCTTGTAGAATACTTGTCATTGTCTGCACCGTATGTCTTGTGAGTGTATACGAAATGTGAAGAATGGGGTCATGAGCAGGTGCAGTGGCCGGTGGTTGTTGTATCAATGGCTCTGGTTGTGTCGATGAGGATGATTCTGTGGGTTGCGGTTGTGGTGGTAAGAAACGAGCCATTTGTGTCTGTCGAGGTGAAACAACACGAGTGCAACAATTTCGGCATATGAGTGCATAATACTATCATTATCTTCGAAAAGAAGCCATTGCATCGCCCCCATATGGGTTGAGGTAAACAAGGTGACAATTTGCATGTACTTATGTCACCAAGAAGGAGGCCCAAATTTCCCTTCAGACTGAGGTTGCCTTTTGCCTACAATGTGCCCACAGCAAAGGATCCATCAAGGGGCACAGCCAAACGTTCCCAACGGCCACTTCAAGTTGTAAAGCAATGCAGTGGGCTGCATAGATGAATGCATAAGTACCCTCATTTGGGGATCACATAAAGACCATCCTTGAGACTTACCAGAGGCCATTGAGTGATGATGGTATGCATACAAGTAGAAAGAAAGGGTGTATAATAATGTTGGTGACAACAGCCTTGTTTATATGTGAGTGGGCGTCGGAATTGTTGTCATGATGGATCGAACTGATAAAGTGGTTAAGCATCTTAGAGTACTAAGTCGAAGTGATAAATCCACCTGCCGATTTCGTATGTCCTGGCAATTTCCATCATCAAACAATGGCAACAATCTGCTACAACGAATCTTCATCCCTTGCTATTTTAGATCACAAAAGTGCATGGAAATCGTTATATCGCCCGCATGCAGGATGAGGTAAACAGGTTGGCAATCCCATACAAAGACACATAATGTAACAAATTATCCCAGTTGTATTATACTCTAGAATCGACCTACTCTAAAACGGATACTACATGCGTGTTGAGGATTGGGGGTGCTTATGCGTCGAAAATGGATTCATCGATTGTGATACCGAATTGTTGTTGAAGCTAGAAACATGCACGCATAAAGTTAAAAAACGTCAAGCGGCAGCTGTGGATGTAAAGATATTTACCTGATCCTTGAGCTTTTGATCCAGTACAGCCTCAAATCCTTGACCGTCGGTCCCAAAGAGCACCTTGCTGATACTATCGCGGATTCGCACAAGCCAAAAGCTCATAGTCATAGCAAATAAAGTGCTTTCAAAAAGGCACAGGTTCCATGTCGAGCGAACGTAGTCTTCGATGCGTTGTCGAACTGGTATAGTAGCGTAGTCAACATCTTGCTTGCTCTTTGCCAGACCATAAAGCGCCCATCTTGCCATGACATTGATACGGTTCACAGGGCTGCCAATTGACTTGTTATTTGCACGGACAATGTTCATGTTGCGTGAAATAAAGATAAGCTCTCGGGGAAAAAGTGATTGATCTTTCAAAAAGTCCTTGATGTGCTCCTTGAGAGATACTTGCAGCTCATAAATGTCCTTCATGTCTACATTTGTCTTTCCAAGATGTACAGCTTTGCCGGGATTGAATGGCTTTTGGAGTGTGATGGATGCAAACATGTTTGTGTCTTGTATGCCCTATACATAGCACTCTTAGTGAACAGGCAACGTGACGAAGGTTTGGTTAATACCCATACCCATTCTTTGCATATGCGGTTCATTGTATTCATATCCAGCAGAAAGAGAGCCTCCCAAAGCTTACAGTACTGCAATCGAAACCTATGAAACCATGGTCAATTATCTTGCCCTGACTGCCTCCTTTAAGAAACTCACTTTTCAGATTCTTGGATATAAAGGCCATGATCGATAATAACCACTTGTACGTCACGATTATTTGTGGGATGCCGTCTTACAAGTACATTGCCAGGGTGAGGATCGCCTAGAGCAGTATAGCAGTTTAGCTAAATGCGGCATCATAGTGTAGTCATCAGACACCCTTACCATGGACAAAACCGCTCCTAAAAATCTGACTGGAGAATGCTTCGATGGTTGTGTGCATGGCTTTTTCCAAATCAAGCTTCCTCTCTTTGAGACGATCCATATCGGTAAGCTGGACACCGTCGACCCATTCTGTGACAAGTACACGCTTTGAGCTGAGCTCGGGATACACTAATGCTCCATGTTATGAGGCTATATGATATCTCATGTGATCCAACCACTTTTTACCTTTGGGAACGTAAACGCGATCCTTCAAGCTTGGTTCTTCTTGAAAGTGTTTCCATGCCAACGTTGCATTGCTAGATAGAATGTTGCATGAATAACGTATACTCCGATCAATCTTTCTTCAGAGCGCATTTACCGTGCTTCTGATACAAAGTCAGCCTCCATGCGAATATGTTTCTCGATGTAATCGGATGACCATGACAATGGCAAATCAAAGAGCTTTTCATAAATGTAGAGGAGAATGCGGAATGCTCTTAAATCCCAGTCCATTTGCTGAAGGATTGCTGGTTTTTGGATCTTGACTGCAACGACTTCTCCTGTATGCAAACGGGCGCGATGAACTTGTGCGACTGAAGCTGATGCAATGGGCATAATCTCGAATTCTGAAAAGACGTGGCAAGGACACTTCCCATCGAAATCTTCACGAAAGACGCGTTCAATGACCTCAAAAGGTAATGCGGGTGCTGCATCGTATAATCGCCTGGCACGACGCTGATAGGCCACTGGTAATATGGCAGATTGAGTGCCAACCACTTGACCAATCTTGATATACAATCCACCGTTGCGTTCAAACACATCAAATATGCGGTTCGCTACTCGTTCATGAAGGGACTCGATGCGTGATGCGCCTTTGACATCCATGCTTGGTCGGAAGTTGAGCTTGTAGTCGATGGCGAGAGCAATGCCATTATAAAAAGTACGCATGGTGCGCTGCAGTAGTTGAGCTTCGGAATGTGCATCGTAGGTGTATACAGTTGCTCCAATGAAGGCTGTTCCCAGCAGTAATTTGGCAGGACGTGTCCATCGTTGGCGAATCGCGGACATGCGGGAAGGGAAGAACACAGGTTTGTATCACACGTCATGCGAGAAATCCTATTTGTTTAACCGATAATGGCGCTTTAGACTTTGCAATCCAACGCGGTATGGTGGTGGGGGGATTGGAAAGTTTTATGACATGACGGTGGATGGCACTCCTTCTCTCTGTTGACCCGCATGACATGGAATGGAATCCTTTCAAATGGGAGGCGGATTTATCAGCTGTGATCTTCTCGAAGGTGCTTGACCACTTTATCAGTTTGATCCATCATGACAACAATTCCCACGCCTCATATAAACATGGCTGTTGCACCAACACGACAATACGCCCTTTCTTTTTACTTGTATGCATACCATCTTAAATCAATGGCCTTTGGTAAGTCTCAAGGATGGTCTTTATGCGATCCTCAAAATGAGGGTACTCATGCATTTATCTATGTAGCTCATCATTGATTATCGGTGCCTGATGGCTTTTGGATGTTGTATTCCTCGATGGACCTATGGTAGGTATACACTGATCAATTGTATATTGATAAACGTTATTAAAAGGATGCCTTGTAGGTTTGTAGGCAAAAGGCAACCCCCGTCTGATGGGATATTTGGGACTCTTTTGTTGGTGATAAAAAGTGGTGTCTGTGCTCCACATGACCAATGTGACTTCAAAAGCTACAAGCAGCAGCACTGCTGAAGAGAGTGAAAAGTTAAATCTGCTCAAAGCAGACCTGCGCTCCAAGATCCCAGGCTTAGAATACCTTGAAGGTAACATTTGTTTGCCGTGTAGTCATATCTGAAATATCATTAATTCTTGTACTAGGCGACAAGGAGTTCCGTCTGACGCAGGCGGGGTTAATCAACCTGCTCAATGACGTCCTGGGTACCGACGGCTGGCAGCAAGAAATGCGAGATGTCAGCAAGCAGCAGGTAAGCGCTTAGCTATAGTGTGATTATTGAACTGGGACTTATACAGGTTCGTAGATTGCAAGAAACGAGAATGGAACACATATGCTTCATACATGGTATGCCTATCGATCAAGGTGAAAGAATAGGCGTCTTTGGCTCTGATATGAAGGCCTCTTTTGATACAGCCTCACGCTTACAGCATAGCAAGATGGTAGGTGATAACTAACATGCATATCCAATTGTTCCACACTGTATCTAACTTTTGTCAATCTTAGATTCCCCAATCCCTCATGCTTCGTAAACAAATGGAATAGTATAATCATTTTTTGTTATTGCTCACTGTATACATCATCATACTAAGCTAATTAAACTCTTGCATGCGCCATTCGTTCCACACTTGTTTAAGGTGTTCCTTAGTCTTGGTATCAGCGAAAATATAATCGATGGCTCTGTATGAAGATTCATATAGCTCTTCCTTGTTCATCTTGAAGGTATTTGAGCAAATCACAAATTCGTTTGAGAGATCAGAGAAAAAGACGCCCTTATCATCAGTCTATAAATATATAAGTGAGCAAGCTAGAGGAGCGACAAGATGAGCGTGTCTACTTACGCAGAGTACAAAGGGATGTTTTTCTTTGAGGAGATCCTTGACGTGATGGGTTTCATAAGAGTCAACTGTTTTGCTCACCACATTGGATGTCATGCATATCTCGACCGGGATATTGTTGCCATAGATATGTTGGCGAGATGCATCGTCAAGGAACGTGGCATGGCCCAAGCGATCAGGTCCAAATGCTAAAAGTGCAGGCGCTTCCACCATGTTTTCCATAATCTATGCGTATGTCGTTGCATGAGAATAAAGCACAATTGTATGATAAAGAATGACAAGTACCTCGTTGAAATGCAAAGTGATCTTGAAACCAAGGGACTTGGCTTTATCAAATGCAGGCTTGAGTGCTTCAAATGACCCCTTACTGACATCACCACAGAGATCGATAGCCACGACATTTTGAGATCGGAACTTGGTTGCCAGGTCAACAGCTTCAAATGCCTCCTCCAGCGTGTTGCGTCGATCAATGGATACAATCAGGCGTACAACGATATCATCACGCGGTTCATTGATAACGGATAAAACTGCAGCCAAATACGATTCCTTGGTCATTCCTATAGATGAAGCGTTATTAGTACTTTAATGTGACATTTTCATATTTGACTAGTTACCTGTTGCAGGGTTTTTGCGTGGAGTGGTTCTTAACTCAAGGTACTTGACACCATCAGCGGCAAACTCATCAATGATATTACGAGTTGTGATACGAATTGCTTCCTCGTCTTCAGTGAGTTGATAGATGTACTTGAACAATGCAAAGAAGCTATAGATAATGTAAGGGTCCAAGCTTTATCATTTGATTTTAGAATATGACATACTCGTTGATACGTTCCAAGCTGTCAGGGACCTGCCAAGCAGCAAGCTCCTCATTCAGAGTGCCCATGGCCCTTTTCCGATCCATCAACTGGTGCATGGTCTTGGGGCTAATGCTGCCGTTAATGTGGGCATGGAGCTCAACCTTGGGCAATCGTACACAAAAGTCGACGAGATCTGTGGAGGGAGCCATGAGGAAGAAGACCTGGGTTGGTGTGGGAAAGCTTGTGGGAAAGGGGTACTTAAAAGGTCGACGATATTGTTGCTGCGGAATAACCGGCTTGCCCTTTTGTGGTAATATCATGCCAACGTTCCCATAGTTTTCAGGGACACTATGCAAAATGAAATTGCTTGAAGCACTCAGGGATCTCGGATAATTGCACTTGATTGTTACATTTTGTTTTGGATGGGATATGGACGCTCGTTTACAGATGGTTGATGTGGATCGCTTACCTAGTTGTATACAATTATGAGTCATTTCGGAACGTCGCAGCAACAGCGTTTTTTTATTGATGCCGCAGCAAAAGCAACTGAATGCCAGAGACAAACAATGAATGCAGGTAACACATACTGATGTAGGTGGTAGAATATCGTGTACTCCCTATTATAATTCCCTCCCTCCAAGCACTTTATTTCTTTATATCCTTGTTAACCTTTTTGCTTACATGGTATGCATGTTATGGTGTCTCACACACCACCTTTTCGTTTAATGGGATGCAGGATCGTCTATTTGGATACCGTTATTGATTTGATCGTCTCCATATTTTAATATTGGGATATGGTGTATGATGTGAGGTCTATCTATCACCAAGCAAGCAATAAAGTAGAATCAAGGATATGGTGGCATCATCGTCGGCTGATGAGAGGTCGACAAAAGTAGCAATGACGGGATCGATTTCCTACCAGGTACGTTGACGATAGTGGGGTGAGAACGCGTATATAATTGTGGATCAAGACATAGAATTAAGATGGGATGTGTATACCGAAGGAGATGACACTTGGGAACCAGTAAAGCATATACACCACTGGGTTATTGGAAACGCATTGGCGAAACGCCAAATGATATTCCGGCAGAAAAGCCAAACTTAAAAAACAAAGGCACTGCTAACAATGACAGCAGCAAAGCTAAACCTAATAAAGCTAGGCTCTCACAAAAGCACAATCAAATGCAGCATAATAGCCAAAGATGCTCAAAGCGCAACCAGGTTTAGGTTCCTGCATATGACGATATATTTCCTAATATACAAACATTGGTTACTTGTATGCTCGGGAATAAAAATATATGATGATCCGGAAACGTATATAAGATTGGAAGTATTGTTATCGATTTGATCCTGATCCATCACACCTTGCACTTGTTGAGCATTGGCGCCATCGTAGAACTCCTGAGGGCACCTTGTTCGATGTGTACGATGGTCGCATGCGGTGGCAAGTACCCTCTCCATTGTCGACACCTGAAGAGTTCACTCCATTTGTGCACCACCCGTACCACTTGCTGTTAACTCTGAATGTTGACTGGTTCCAAGCATTTGACAACAAGGGCTCATACTCTGTTGGTGCCATTTACATGACTATCAACAATCTCCCTCGACATATACGTTTCAAAAAGGAGAACGTGATTCTTGTCGGTGTGATGCCAGGTCCTCATGAGCCCAAAAAGGATGAGATGAACCATTACCTCCGCCCCTTGGTACAAGAACTGCAAGATCTTTACTTCAACGGTTTCCCGATGATGATCGAGGGCAAAATGGTGATTGCTCGTGCTGCTCTCTTCAATGTTGCCTGCGATATTCCAGCTGCAAGGAAGGTTTTCGGCTTCACTGGAGGAGGAGTATTTTTATGACAATAAACTGCGATTTGAAAAATTGGAGGAGTACAATGGTTGAATCTGTTCTCATTGAGCACGTTGATCAAATTAAGGCTGGTTTATATGAAGTGGGGACGTGCATTCAAGGAGAGGAACGTGCCTCGAATGGGAATTTAACATTGGTGCTGCTGATGAAACAGCTACCATGCACCCTGACGACGCCACAAGTGCCAAGCTTTTCCCAAAAAACTCACCGGTTGTGCTACATGAAGCAACATTGTTCAACAATGAGACATTGCAAAACGTTTAAAACAGCATTGATTGAGTGGTATTCATCACTTGCCTGTATGCTAAAAAAAGAGATAACCTTTGCAATAGACATAGTAGAAGGGTCAATGAAGGATTACAGGGTGAGAAGGATGACACATGACGTGATGGGACATTTGTGTTGAGTAATCCATGCGTGTTGCCGAGAAGATCGCCGCTTGTTGTTTTCCCAAATAAACAGGTCTGGGCAAAAAAGAACCCAAAGTGGTTATTTTTATACACAACAAAAGACAAACACTGCCCCATTCATCATTTTCATTCCATGCATATCTATCAGAAACCATAATAAAAGGAGATAGGCTTTTTAATAAAACTATGCTGCGTGTGTATGTATACATTGATGCAGGATGTTATGCAATGCAATTACCAAAACAAAGCTTGAGCATTGACAACAGATACAAGAAAGGATAAAGCTATTTAAGGCATATAAAATTAGGATGGCGAAATAAAAGGCAGTGTGCCTTGCAGGCGGCAATACGGGAGAGGGTGTGATGTGAGTGTCAAAACGAGCCCGTCGTCTCTCCGCCACCGGTTGTTTAAAAAGAATGCACATCTTGAGCAACGTCGGGACACTTTCTCACTCCCTCCTTGTTCATGTCTATTCCTCTACTATTCATCATCATCACCACCACTTTATGCTCATGGTGTTCCAATACAGTGTTTGCACAAGAGACTGCGAATCCGCATTATGTTGCCCTGTTGAATGATTCCATGTGGTTTTACGAAGCACAGCGGAGTGGAAGATTACCGTCATCAAACCGAGTATCTTGGTACGGGAAACCGACACGCCTTTTTCTCTCTCTCCCTTTCGCTAATCGTACTTGCTAAATTGTCAGGCGACATGATTCAGCACTCAATGACGGCAGCGATCACGACATTGACTTGACTGGAGGCTACTATGATGCAGGGTAAAGTGTTCCTGTGTATGTGTATGTTAAACAAGTTGTTGACTTTTTTGCATTATTGTTACCAGAGACTACTTGAAGTTTACGCTACCACTTGCACACTCAATTGCATTTCTATCGTGGGGTGCTATCGAATGGTACGATGGATATACCAAAGCCAACCAGACCGAGTACCTGCGAAATACGATACGATGGGGCACAGATTGGTTAATCAAAGCTCATCCTCAAGGTGATGTGTTGTACGTCCAGGTAAGAGCTTCTCCTTTTTAGTTGATCATGATGATGGATGGATCATTAAGCATGATATGCTTTAGGTTGGTGATGGTGAGATTGACAACAATTATTGGGGTAAGTGCATACATCAATGGGTGTCATGCAATTGACTCATCATCATCGCGTTACCGTAGGACCTGATACGGATATACCTTCGGACCGACCTTCCTACATGATCAACAGCAGCACACCAGGCACCGATGTTGCTGCTCAGACTGCAGCTGCTTTTGCCGCATCCTCGTATCTTTTCCGCAATCAACTCAACGATACCGATTACGCCGACCTCCTACAATCTCATGCAGAATCCCTATTCAACTTTGCTGATACAGCCCAGCCATGGCAAACGTATACCACAGCCATTGCTGCATCCGCCGATTATTACGCTACCAACACTTATACCAATCAACTTGTGTATGCTGCCTTGTGGCTTTATCGTGCCACTGGTAATTCAACCTACCGTGATAAGGCATCCTCTTATTTCGACCAATTCAAACTCGCCACTCAGCCTATTTCACTCACTGATTGGAGCGATCAATCCATTGCTGCGTTTGTTCTTGGAGCCCAGGTGGATAATGACAATAGCAAGTACAGCGATGCAGCTATCAAGTGGTTGGATGGCATTATCCATGGCAGCGATATTTGCTCTTACACAAAAGGCGGATTGTTATGGTGTGACGGATACAGCGATGATAATGCCCTTGTCCCAGCACAAGATACTGCCTTGTTGGCTCTGATATACAGCAAGGTCGACTCATCCAAATCGAGCGATTATACCAGCTTTGCCACCAACCAGATTAATTACATGCTTGGCAACAATCGAATGTAAGTGCCAATGGGCATCGTGATGGCCAAGGGTATTTATGGTTTGTTTGTTATATATAGGCTGACACCTTATGTTTGTGGTGTGCACATGAATTCGCCACACAACCCACATCATGCAGGTGCATCCGGTGGCACTGATATCAACAATATTGACACATCTCCTCCTGAGGAAAAATATATCCTCTATGGTAAGTGACACACACACACGCAATATAAACATTGTGGATACCTAACGCTTCAGGGGTAAAAAAAATATAGGCGCTATTGTGGGTGGCCCTGATAAGGATGACAAGTTTTACGATGAACGGAACGATTGGGCTCAAACAGAAGTAGCGTTGGATTACAATGCCCCATTCCAAGGTTTAGTCGCTTACCAGCTTAGCTTGGATCATGTGGACGACCCACCTTATGTGTCCATCACCGAACCTCGTCCTCATGTCACACGCTCTCATCCCATCGAAAAGTGGCTTATTGCTGTTATTGTCATTGTCGTCATATTTGTCGTCGGTCTTGGATTGTACATTTGTTGGTGGAAACGTCAAGCTGTTCGCGCTTGTTGCGCTGGTCGTCGAAATCAAGGCAAGGCGATCGAAGCTTAGAAGGGTGTACAACAGAATTTAGTTTATGTACAGCGCATGGTGTGTGTACTTTTATTGTCCCGTCTGATGTATAGATTTGTCTAGCTGAATTTGGCTATTCTACTACATTGCTTTGTTTGGATGAAGAAGGATGGGGTGCATGATATACATAGGGTGTGAATGAGAGGAATTAGGGTGGCAAGTTGTACATGGATAATTTTCACTTTTTTTTTTGAGGTGGATGTTCTAAAGGATGTGTGTGTGTGGTGAAGAGTTGATGCATAATGAAATGAAAAGAAATGATGCGTAAAAGATATGGCGCGCCAGAATGTTATGTACAGCAATAACTAAAGAAGCAAATAATGAAAAAAGGAAAGATCATGGGGGTGTCAGTATGCATAAAATGGATGTTGAGTCGTCGTGATTGAGAAAAAGGGCGAACGATGATGATGTTGATGATGATAATTATGAAACATGATAGGGACATTTGTGTGTGTCTCGTTGTGATGCGCGTTCATTGTGAGTGATGGGATGCAGGATTAGGCGTTGGTAAGAAAAGTTTGCCAGTAGCCGTTGTGTGGTTGTTGTTGTTGTTGCTGCTGCTGCTGCATGTAGTGTTGTTGATTGTACATATGATGATAGTGGTTGCCATTATAGGCCATGTCGAACGACTGCTGTGGAATACACGATGTGCACATGGGTTGCTCCTCAGCAACAGGATAATAATATTGCTGCTGCGTCTTGGTCATCATGTCATGCGAAACTGCGGCTGAACCATCATCAAAGGCTGGTGGATACTGCGGTGTGATAACGGGTGGAACAGACGCCAAATCTTGCACCATAATAGGCTCAGCCATTTCGGTAGGCACCAAACCGAAAAGTGGATCATCCCATGCGTTAATAGGAAAGTTGGGGGATAAAGGTGATGATGATGAGCATGAGCCATCACACTCGACAGCTGTGGTGGTCGTAGCATAGCCATAACCAGCATCAGCTGACAAAGGTGAGCTTGTCACAGGTGATTCTTGCTGCGTCAAAGGTGGAGTAATAATACGTTGGGGATAAACGATATTATCACTGGGTCCATTGTTGTATGACAATGCTGCCAAGTTGGTATCATCCCATGTCGTTTGTTCGGCAACAGCTTTCTTGTTGGCAACGTTACTGGCTAATGATGATAGCAACGTGTTGGTTGGATTTTTTTTGATATAACAGTGTTCCATGTGCTTACCTGAAGAACGTTGTTGCTGTTGCTGTTGTTGGCGTTTCTTGTAGGGACCACGCTTAACTCCCTTTTTGCGTTCTTTGCGAGGCGAGTTGGTGCACGTGGCAGTAAGACCCAGCTTGATACACCGCTGACAAGGACGACCATCGTCACACTTTTTGCACGCCTTTTGACAGTTGACTATGATGGTTATACAATGAAAATGAGCGGAGCTGTTTATCCATAAAAGGCCAAGAGCCGAGTGTACAGATGCAAAACGTGGGGGCCAGAGACAAAAAAAAATGGAAATCGAAGAAAAAAGAAGGGGGTTGTGTGGGGGGTAAAGAGTTGATAAAAACTTACCACACGCATTCTTGACTTGTTTGCGCTTCGGGCGCTTTCGATTGTTGCTGCTGGATGTGTTGGTGGCGGATGCACCAGCTCTTGGAATCATGGTTGTTGTTGTGGTGGTGGTAGAGCTGGGTGGGGGAATAATCATTTGATCTGAAGCTGGGAGGTGTTGAGCATAGGTGTCGTGCAAATCGTACAAAAGTGCATCGTGGGGAGGCATCATTGCTTGCTGTTGCTCGTAGTAAACGTTGGGTGTATAGGCAGCAGCAGCAGCAGCAGCAGCAGCAAATTGGTTGTAATCGTTTTGTTGGGCGTGGAACTGCATATTGATCTTAAAGATCAGGAAAACAATAGATGAAAAGAAGGAAAAAGAGAAAAAAGTGGTGGTTGAAACAGAGTGGAAGGCCGTAGCAAAGTAGAAATGGAAAGCAATTGTCTGTCCTTTATATACGGAAAGCAGCATGCTGATGATGCACATATGCTTTGTCTATTTTAATCTTTGCCTCTTTCTTTACTTTTTTGTGACCCGACATAATGTCATGTAATCGCAGATATCTGCAACCGGATAATTGGTACATTGTTATTGATGCGTGTCATTCAACACCCTCCCATACTCAAGGTTCTTTTTAATCGGTAGAGGTGTGTATATGGCCTTTGTAATGATATGAGCCGTGAATATTCACAGGGACCATTGATCAAGCTGATTAGCTGGTTACCAAATATATTGGGGTTAGTTGCCGCATAAGTAACTTGCAGTATAGCCTCTATTGTACTACATTTTCTTTGTCCATGCTGACTCCCTGCCTAGTTTAGACAGGTTGGAAAGTGGATAGAACTCATCTCTCTTCCCGATACATCTTTTTAGGGATTGTTGGTGAGGAGCTACAAAAAAGAGGGGTGATGATGCGGTTAAGGGCATGCAAGGGGTCAAGGGAAAGGAGATGGAACATCTGCAAAACGGCTATTGAGGAGGAGGGTGGATATGACGAGTCGTTACGTTACCTTGTCAGAGATTTTTTTCATGATGGTTATAGCACAATCGTTTCGTGTCGAAAGCATATTGTCAAGTCAGTCGACATTTGAGGAAATTTGCAATGCGTCCACGGACATTGCTCTGGATTTTAGTGTCGCTCATCCATCCGCAGATGTGGATGTTGCTCAAACTCGCGTGCAACAAACATTTTCAGCGTTGCCACGCGAAACGGCGGTACTTCCCGGTCAAGACTATAATTGCATTATCCTCAAAAAAACATTGTCTCGGTCACACCCGGCGATTTGCAGCAACGCACATCCAAAACTAACGATTGTACAGCCACAAAATCTCAACTTTTCCGCACGTTATGGCTTGTTGTTCGTAATAAATCCTTGTACAACCAAGTCATTGTTCTTTTTTTCCAACCAGAATCAGTAATAAGCATTCGATGGCTTCCATAATCATGGGAGCAATGTCCCAATTAGCACATGAAAACAAAGAATTACATTGGAGTCCAGCATGCGTGTATCATTACACACACACATACCAATTCTTCATTGTTGTATAATCTAGGTGCAGTTGTATGCATGTGCATTTTGCGCCGAATTGCTTTACCATCCTAAGCTTACGTCGTCTTGATTTCATGCTGTGGAACTTGGGTGCAATTTGACTTGCACATGCCTCCATAAGATCTGAGTTGGCCGTCAGTTAATGACCAGACCTCCCTTCCCCGTTTCTTTTTCTTATCCCGAAAAGCAAATATCCTGTTTCTCGATCACCCAAGTCCCAGGTACCTCTTATGTAAGCTACGCATTATCACCTATACGAGTAATAGCGTATTGTCGTGCATAACCTTTCTCATTGTATGTGAGCTCTAGAGACCCATTGCGGGAAAACAAACGAGAATACGACGCTAAATAGTTTCAGCAAAAAAGGTCTGTGCTCAATGCACGAGTGCTCGTTGCCCTATGTATACCGAAGAAGTTGATCAACGGCCAGCACACGCATAACAACGGCATAGCATGATTCAGACAGCCCCTTTTGAAAGCTCCTTTGTGATATTTACTAACGTCATCGATGATCAAGTCTCCTTGTTTGATGATGTGTGTATTAACATGTGTGCGCATGCAGAGGCAACTTGGCCCGAGAATTCGATCTCGATCCAGAACAAAAGGAAAATAAAGAGTGATGCCACCGAATGCACTATGACGTTTGCTGCATGTGATGATGCATTGGAGGCTTTCCTAGTTGGAGCATACCATCCCTTTGACGAATCTGTGATTCTGCTTTTCCCAACATGTGGGTCGTTCACGCTGTTGAGTCTATCAGCTTTTGATCTTATCACAAAAGAAGGAAAAGGACTAGCGGGCCATTAGCCATGTGCTTTTTGTACGACCTAGATTGCGTTAATCGACCTAGTTACCAATTCAGTCCACTAGTTGCTTAATTCAGGTGTCGCTTAGTTTATTATCATTTGAATCTTCTATATCTAGGACTTGCACAATGATGAAAATGAAGATCCTTTACTATAACAAAAGCCTCATCCAATAATGACGGTGATTGCATTCCAATACCGCTTTTGCTGAGATGAGCGAGATGCTGACGACCCAGATATACTTTTTAGGAAGAATGGCAGATGGTAAACTGGCGGCGATGAAGGTCGTTCGTTGCTATGTGTGATATGTAATATATGTTAGAGGAGAATACATCGGGCAAGGACCGGGTACGCCGAACCATGTGCCTTGCTACCGTAATAGGATGTGTAAGGGAAAAAGATGAATCATCTGTCAAAAAGGGATGAAATTGAGAGAAAACAGCTGAGAATATCAGCTGATGGGCGGGTAAAGACAATAGCACATACCAAAGACCACATGCTATGAGGATGAGCAAAAGCGGTATATTGCCGTCAGTGAGCAAATACCCTTGGGCTGCTTCCGAAACCAATATCTTTCCTTCCTCTCTCTCTCTCTTTGTGTGATAATTGTACTAGGTGCCCACGTGCTGAGGGTCGGGTAAAGTATCACCAAAGAGTTCTTTTCCATTTATGCTTGTTTTGATCGTCCTCACATCTTGATGCACACAGGTTGGTTGGTATTCGCATATTCTTTGTACAGGATAGAGCTACTGCTTTTTTGTTTGCAAATATTTTTATTTCTTGGTTGTTGGTTTCCAGAAACATCATCCAAGCGAATTGTAATAGGAGAGGTGGTGGAAGGTAGCATCTAATATGCCCAAATGGCTAAACGTGTAGAGGTATATATACAGCCTGCTAGATTATATGTATACATTTTGTGTGTGTGATATTCCAAGAAGAGCTGTTGTTGCCCAGAGAGGCTGCGAGAAGATGCTGCATGAAAATAAGTAGGTTGTCGTGTGTCTATCAACCCAATGGCGATCAGGGAGAGGAGTTGTTGTTGTTATTTAATATGGTGCTCTCTCTTGCTTCTCTTTCAGCATCATGGTCAAGCCAAGCATCGGGTTGCATGATCCGTGACAATCGATATTTGACACCGAGATATGAGAGATAATTGTTTTTGGGGAATACACGCACACGCTTAACATTTGGGAAATGCGAATCGGTCACATCCACAAATGTACCACCCAACGTCAAGGTTTGTTCCAACTTTGTCTGGTTGATAGCATCAAAAGGAACCCATTTTTCTTCCAAAAAGACGAGCCATGTAAAGTATGAACGCGATGGCGAAGAGGTCGTGGGTAAGGATGATGACAACATGTTGTTGCTTGTATGTGATTGATGATGATGTAGATTATCCGATCGGCTCTGCCGAAACTTGAGCAAGAGCTGCTGAGAAAGAGAGGATTGCATTTTCATGTCATTCGAGCCCAATGGAAGGGTATTGCTTGTGCGACGCATGCGACCACCATGGTGACCAGGTAGTGTGGGTGTAGTTGTGATTGGTGATGAGGATGATACCAAAGTGGATGATGATGATGATGATGACGACCTATGACGCGGATGATGGACTACTGTAGATGTGCTGTATTCGGAACACGACATCGCACTCATCTAAAACAATAGCCAGCATACATGTTGATAATGTTGTCAAGGCGAGAAGATACCAGCAAGGTGAATATATACCTGGCTGTAGTAATGCGGTATAGTGCAACAAAGGGAAGAAGGGAAGAAAGGGAGTAAAAGAAAAGAGTGGCAAAGTGCTTATATATGGGCCAGAATGTCCTATCATCACGATGCTAATGCTTGCACTTGCTGATGACATGTTTTATGAAGCACCATCATCTCCCTTTTGGATGCTTCGGTGCTGTTCTATGTAACATCACTTGTCATGTGTGCTCTTGGATGCGCCACATAAGCTGCTCACATTGCAAAGAGTGCACCATTCCCCCCATCCATGTATCACGTGTAGGCTTTAAAGTATATACGCTTTCCTGCTTCCGATTTGACAGTTGACACAAACATTAATTGACAAGCGCAGCTAAAGTATAACGTCGTGGTGACGATGATGAAGGAAATGACATGGGATTGTGGATGCAGAATGAATAAAAGGTCACGATACATCAACCACATCATGTGGTAGACCATGCGGGTGATGTAATTTGAGTGGATCACTATCATGAGATTCTTGCAATGAAAAGTGACATGCAAAGCACAAATTTTTATAACATACTTTACTGTATTCGACTATCTCAGTGAAAAATATACATGTTTTGGTTCAAAGCTTACAGTTCTTCTAGAAGGATGCTGATTGCACGTATGAAGAAGGTCATGGGAACAAAGGGCCAATCGAACAATGTACCACTGCCTACAATGAAACCAATGGGTGACACTCCTTGACCTTCCACCTCACCTTTGATGAAATTTGATATGGATCGTTGAAATGGAGATGGAGGCGGCCTTATTTTCAACCTCGGTTGCCATGGACCTATCATTGATATTCGATACACGTACTCATGAGGACAATCCATAAAGCTGCGTCTTTTCCTGAAACACATACACACCTTTTTCTTGCATTGGAACAGGCGTTGGAAGAATCGTTGGCCTTTGAGCTGTGAAGCAATGACATGAAGCTACATTTTGTTAATGGCATTGGGCACTGTAAGTGGTTGTCAAGTAGAGCAAGGGGAGAAAAAGAAAGGACATATTCTTACCCGATGCAATGGTAGGTATACCCAGTATAAATATGACTTGAGGGCGGGGGAATCCAGTAACGTGAAACGCCGCATATTGATCAGCGAACCAGGAAGGAAGGCAGGAAGATGGGACGACACACGGATACTGCGACGTTGAGCTTATTATACATCGATCATTGTACGTGGAAAATGCCAAGTCAAGGAGGACAATGGACAAGGAGGATATTCGTTCAGTGAGCCGATAACGGATCAAAAGAAGAAAGATCGTCCACGCGGTAATGAGCTTGGATTGCTCCGCTCCAAAATACCCACTTTGGATTGGGGTCATCAATCATCATGCACCACTCCTTTCATTTCTCAAAAACCTTTTCTTCCCGCGTTATTGCTTCATATCTTTTCCCTTTTTATTTCTCTCACTCTTTCTCTCCTCTCCTTTCTCAGCCCGCTTTTACCATGAATCCGGATAACAATCTGGTTGCACGCACTAACACAGTCCTACCACCGAGAAGGAAGCCATCATCATCCACACCACGTCAAAGCGATATACCCAACACCAACAATAACAACCACCAACGGGTAGTCAGCATGAGTAGCGTCTCCAGTCGAGGAAGCAGTACATTTGCAAGCCCACGTTATCCAAGCGGCATGACCACCCTGACGTCATTGTCATCCGACCCACCATCTACTTGCATATCTCGCTCATCATCCACCTCTGTCAACAACAACGCTTATCAACACCATCAGCAATACGACACGAATCCAATTTCCGAAGATCAATTCGATATTATCAACAATCTCGATTATGACGACGTGGACGATGGATTAATTGGTGCGTATATCAACATCATCTATCTTTCTCTCAACTGACAGCTTCTTTTTTGGTTTAAAAAGATCAGGAACTCGGCCATCGTAACCGAGAAGAGATTGTACATCAATTATATGCTTCTGAACGTGCCTATATCGAATCACTCAACTTGCTATTGAACGTCTTCCTCAATCCTTTACGCAAAGATGCCAAACAGTCATCCTTTAAGCTCCTCGGTATGAAGAAAATGGTTTGCACAGAGCGTGAGATTCGATGGCTCTTCGGCAACCTCGATGAGATTATCCAGACCCAGCGGGATATTTTAGCAAGCTTGGAGGAAAGGTAAGAAAAAAAAGGAATAGGGCTTGTTTCCTTTTCTCCGGTTGACCTGTCTCTCTCTCACACACTCTCTCGCTCTCTCTTTTGGCAGATTGCAGATTTGGGGCCCTACACAAATCATCTCGGATGTGTTCCACAGTTGGGTAAGTGCACGTATTCCCCTTTGGAAACATGCAATGTAGTCTCGTACTTCCCCCGCTATTATTGTCGTCTAAATTAAGCCTAACATGAGTCATCCTAGTTTTCATCTCTGAGCGTTTACCATGCATACCTTGACAATTACGACGTGGCTGTCACAACCTATGAACGTCTTACTCGATACCAGCCATTTAAAAAGTTTATTGACGTGAGTGGTGTTACCGTACACAACAAATGTTCTCTTTGACCTGACACATACACAAATTGCATAGTCAGCTCACAAGGATCCATCACTTCGGGGAGCAACGCTCTTATCCCTTCTCCAAATCCCTGCAGGGTGTATCAACCGATATGCTCAATTGATCAGTAAATTGGCTGACATGACAACACCCATGCATCCTGATCATATGGGCTTGGGCTCTTGCAAGCAAATGGTGCTCAACTTGGCTGAAGAATTGAAACCAAAGTAAGTAAATGGCACACAGATGAGGCTCAGAGAGTGCGTGTGTGTGTGTGTATCATTGTACTAACTAAACTATAAGAGTGGATGATGCAGATAATGTTGATCAAGTCTTGATGATTCATCAGGCACTCGTGGGCGCTCCTTTTGGTGTCAAGGCGCAACGACGATTAATATTGCAAGGGCAGCTATCCCGCGTGGTAGTCAACTCTCGATCAACGGGCGAGGAGCGTACGTACTTTTTGTTTTCAGACTTGCTGGCCATTGTCCGACCAAAACAAGAAGGGAAGCGCACTGTACTTCAATACAAGGGTCATTTGAATCTCGAGCGGGCTCGAATCAGGGCACTTGGACAAGAGGAGGCAGGTGGACAAGAGCATTGTATTGAGATTATTTCTTCATTCCATGGCGTGGATACCCTCAATACCACTTATATGGGTGCACCCACTGTACATGTATTGCGGGCCAACAATCGTGAGGAACAAGAGGAATGGCTAAAGCAATTGGATATGGTCATTGGCAAACTCGATAGAGCAGCTGCAAAGGCACGCCATGGTAATATTGTTATAGTTGAATGTCACTTTCCGATCATTACTAATAGGCTTTTTTTGTTTCGTTAGCTGCAGCAGCACGACGTATGGCACATGGTCGAGCAGGGATGGATCCTGCCATGCGACGTTCTGGGTCATCCTCCAAATCATCTAGCATTTCTTCAGGTAGTAGTACTGGTGCAACCTCTTCGATCCCGGAAAACTCTATTTCTTCTCGACGATAAAACGACCCAGGCAACCAGTACAACACATATCACCGGATAATACATATTCACCTACTATATCTCATCTCTGTATCCATTCATTTATATCTCATCCAACCCTACTCGTTTGCATATGTGAATATTATTCCATGATTTATAAAACATTGTATAGACTATTGTCATTATTGAAATATGGCCATGTAATAACATGCATTTCCTTTTGACTAAATCAGGCTATTGCTTGCCCTTTTGTCGGTGTTGTGGCACGACGCACATGGTCGATTTTGATGTGTAAGCTCTTCTGTGTACCCAACGCCCCAGTTCTTTTTGTGTGTTGCGTTTGACAGTAATATACACAACCCAAGCAAGTGGATCTGGTACCACAGAATTGTAGGTTTTCCTATCCCTGACGGATGCGTGACTTTAAAGAACACGTCTCTGGATGAAACAAGGGCGGCATTATGACAATGACCCTTAAAACCCACATACTCGGCCATAGCTAATGTTCCATTGTTAGGGTTATAGATAGACCCTTTATCCACAACCTTGTTGCTTATGTACGCACCGACCAACATTATCGATGGGCGATTAAATCGGCGTATTCTTGTAAGATACCCGATCATTTATCACGTGTTCATAGAGTAGGGTGGCTTTCATGTTGTCTTTTCTCTTCTAGAAGGAGAATGTCCCAGCTCAAGTGACACGCATCATATTCATTTAGTCTTCTGCAGAGGGATGACATCAATCCGCATTGACCATTTACGTGGCAACCTCAATAACTATATATGACTGTCAAACGAGTGAACACTATCTAGCAAAAGGATATACTAGCTGATGCAGCGTAAAGTATTTTCACTCTCAAAGAAAGCATTGGGATCAAAAAGGGGCAGCCGCGAGCAGTGAAGGTTCCATTCTATTTATTCTCACAATGATGACATTATATGAATAGAATGGTGGCATAGATATATCATTTGGGTGGATATAGATAATATGTATGAATAGAGATAAGGGGTGAGTTTAGATGTGCATTGGCCAACTCGCACCATTTTGAGTAAAGCCTCCTTTCTCCAGTGTGGGAAGCAATTTTGCTAGTCTTTTTACAATATGCAATGTATACACACACACACGCACACACACACTCATTCGTTCCACGCGCGTGTTGGCGTACTACACAAACAGAAAAAAACTTGTTGACGCGCCCTTTGTCCTTCACGTCGTCTTCCAATCAGCCAGTCGCCATTCTTGTTCTCTCTCTCACTCTCTCATTCTCTCTCCATTGAGCTTCCATTGGTCGTGCAGCAGTTTATGCATTGAATGTCGGCAGTTACAGTAGCGACATGACGAATAATTTAGTCTCGCGTTTTCGCGTCAAAAAGCTATCGCCCAAGCAACGTTTACCTGTATACAAGGCATCCCAACTGCCCGATTTATTGGATGATGCCATCAAGCTAAATCGTTCTGTGCCTATCATTGAAACTGGTGTGGAAAAGGAAGAGGAAGAAGAGGTAAGGATGATGATGATGATGATGAAAGGGTTCTCTTTGGCTCATACGTACCTTCAAGCATGATCTTCAAGCAGCTATTAATGCAGCCCATGCAGCTGTTACGACTGGTGCAAAGATGAATAGCTATATTCCGACTCCCGACGCGTCCCACACCATTGATATGGCCGAGTATAATCGGATTTACACAAAGCCTTTTGATCCACCGCAGAGTTTGATCCGATTCAACATGACCGATAGCGATCTTTTCAAGTCCCATTACGTGTTGGATGAATATGACATGACGTTCCTGGCTCAACTCAATCAACAATCACCCGTACCTGAAGATGAATTGGAATCAGTGATGGATCAAATCGAGCATCTAGTCAACATACAAATGCCTCATTTGGATTTGGTAAGCACTATCTATATTCTTATGTGACGAGGTAATGGTGTAACAAAGCAGAAAGGGAGAGCGAGCGAGGGAGGGAGAAGAAAAAAAGTGATGAATGCGATAGGGTGGTGACAATACTTGTTACATACCATGTTATCTCACATACTTTTATATCACAAGGACCCTTTACAAATCCCTAGTTATCCAGAATTGATCAAGATGCTTCCAGAATCATTGTCTACGGACCATCCTGCTTTGGAAAGTATCATACTTCATTGGCGTCAACGTCGTATTCAGCGAAGCGGGAAGCCAATCATACCACAGCTGCATTATGAAGAATCGGCCCGTAAAGGTGACAGCGATCCATACGTCTGTTTCCGCCGACGTGACACCCGATCTACTCGAAAGACAAGACGCACAGATCAACAAGCTTCAGAGAGATTACGCAAGTTACGCAGAGAAATGGAAAAGGCACGGAATTTGTGTGGGATGGTGTTACGTCGGGAAAAGTTACGCAAGGAAGGGTTTTCTCAAGAACATGCTGTCTTTGTCAAGCGATGCGAGTTACGTGGATATCAAGCAGCGCTGGGTATCAAAGAGGAGGACATTTTCACACCTGCTTATAAAAAGAAACGGCATAAACGGGGATCACATACAAGGTGAGTTATTAGGATTGAGAAGAACTTGGAAGAAAACAACGGCTAACAACAATACGCATTTGTAGCGGGAGTACTACTATCAAGATACCACTCAGCCGACTTCGAGATGATGACCCAAGCCATGGAAAATCGCTATTGCAACTGGCTATTGAGAAGGACCTTGCTCGTAAAAGAGAAGAGGATATTGGTTTCGAGGATATCACTGCGGTAAGATGACACTGTTTGTTGTTAGCCAATATTGGTGCTAAGATAGATTATTTGTAGTGTCCATACCAACCATTTCCACTGGATTTACCATGTCATTTTTTCAATTCATTTTCGCCAAAGAATGATCATGCACCGCAATTCAGGAAACGTATCGGCCGCGGTGGAAGGATATTCATTGATCGGACACGATTCAAGGCTCCAGTTTCTTCAATAGACGATCGATATCGATTTGATCCGGATATTGATCCTACAAAGGAAGACGTGGTCGAAGAATATGAGGAGGAAGATTGGTAAGTCCTGGTGCTTTTATGTTGACTGATGCAAGTGACTGAATGTTTTGTACAAGTTTGGAATATCTTTGGAATACTTGGCAGCAACCAAACAAGAAATCAAAGCAACATCAAGAAGACAAAAAGCAGGAACAAAAGATACCACCGCTACGAATACGGCTTACATCCCCCCAAACTACTACAGCATCTTCATCATCTTCTCATAAAGGAGCACCTCATCATACCAACAACCGCATCGTCCCATAGCCACAGCCGGAAGGCAGCGTCCTGTTAAGCTTGTGTTGTATCTCAGCGTGGATCAGTGAATACAATATGTGTGATCGATGATATACGGTGTTACAGCCATTTCATGTGGAAAAAAAATCGACAGCTCCTCTCCAAAGCATATATCTCAATCCTCTTTCGCATTGCCATGATGGATAGAATGAATGAACCACCATCTCAAGTATGGTTTAATAATAACAAGCCTTCTTTATTAATACATGTATACAATGATGTTATTGTCTTGGAGGAGGGGGTCGGAAAGGAGAATTGGGTCCTGAATGTTGTGGGTGTCGTGATGCTCTTCGAGTTGTTCCTGCCACTGAAATTGCTGCCACAGAAGCTGCTATCGTAGGAGGACGAGCTGGAGGAGGTGATATCACTGTAGCATAGATTTTGCCACTACTCTCATTCAAGGGTCGTGCTGCTTTTACCATCTTCATACCACCACGTTGCAGATTATGATAATGATGCTGTTGTTGTGGATGATGCTGAAACTGACCTCCTGCTACTGTTTGATTGTCAAATGGTTGACGATAATGAGCAAATCGCTCGGTTGACTATTTTGTACATGCTATTAGTATATAATATACATAAGCAGCAATGATCGATGTTATATATACCATTGGAGCATTCGGTGTATTTGATATAAAAGGACGTGGTAAAGTTGAATTTGGACGATGTGGTACACGAGGTTGAAAGGTTGGCTCTAACGTCAATGGTGCAGGTGGACGTTCAAAGGATCCAAGTGGTGGTGGTGGTGGTGGTGGTGGTGGTCGCCCTTGTTGTTGTTGTTGTTGTCGTTGATATATCATAGAATGTGCGGGTGTGTTTGTAGCTGTGGGAGCATTGTGGTAGGCATCAGCAGCTGGTTCGAAATTATTGGAAGAAAAAGGAATTGATGGTCGAGGCACCATTGGCATTGGTTGCTGAATATTGCCTCCTGTTGTCGACATGGATGCATTATCTTGATGTTGTATGATCGATTGTTGCATGTTTGATGTCAGCATTTTGCGTTTAAGTTTCTCATAGAGTGCCTATTGTCATAAGGTTAATATTTGAACAAGCTTCACTATCATCCCCCCTACCTGCAGTTTTTGAAACTGCCTCACTTTTTCTTGAAGCTGCATTTGAAGGTCATGTGCGCGACGCTTTTCATGCTCCTGCTCTCTCCTGGCAACTAAATCCAACCAATCAATAGAGCAATCAGATTTGCGTTATCCACACATACCTTGTGTATGCTCTCTTTCAACTATACATTCATATATGATGCTGGGTGAATACAATGGCAACTGCATGAATGACTTTGCAAGGAATGAATACCTTGAAGAGCCCGATGTGCCTCAGTAGAGACGTTCCTTAGCCTTTCTTGAAAGGTGTTACATCTTGCCTCCAAAGTTTGGTGAACCATGGATCGATAACAAATCTCTTGCGTCGTCTGATAATGATAGAATGCAATGGCTCGGCTTGCTATATCCATAATGATATCGGGTCGCATTCCTGCCAACACGGACTAAATTGTGGTCTGCATCAATGTATGTTGTATGCTGCTTCGATTGTAAAGTAGTATATACCGATTTGTATTGCTCTGTTGGGTTAAGCTCGGACAAGACGATATCATCACTGGTGGGAATGGTGGGTAAGTAAATGTTGTCTACAACATGGCATTCTCACTCACCTTTGGGTAAGACTAGTTTCACATGCAGGACATACGAGTGCTTTTGAAAAGTGATGATTTGCACAATCCATGCAAAAAATGTCTAAAAAAGAAGATGATGAATACTTGTCAAGGAATAGAGGGGGGTGTTTGTGTACGTGAACAAGAGGTGACACAAGCCTATGCATAGCCAAGTCAGCATCTGACATGTTCATATTTGGCAGTAGATTTAATATCATACGCGTGTTTCTTGTGAGAGAGGTTTTCGACAATGAATAACGTTGCAGCAAATGTCTCCATCGGTTTCCATGAGAAGAATTGTTTACGGGAAGAAGAAAAGGAAAGATCATTTCACGCTGGTCCAAAAGAAATAAAGTCTGTTGGTGGATTGACAGGTGCGCAGTCCTGAAGTTTGCCTTTATTAAGCCCTTTATCTCTCCCCCCCCCAAGTTCCCATGTTCAGGGCTACAACACGCACTCGCATTCACTGGATCACACCTTGCCGAGCTCGATTCACCATTTCTCCTTGTCGTCATGCTTATCCAACTCTCTTCCCCACTCGCACAGCATCGTCCACTTCAACAACGGTGATTCAACCTGCCATCAAAGGTCGATCCAAGCAAGACATTATGAAGTTCTTGTACGGTCACCAACAACGACCTGTGCCTGGAGGCAAACCCAATACGATCTTGACGCATTGCCCTCATTGTCTTTATATTCGCAAGTCCAGCTTTGCAGCGTCCGTGAATATCGAAACGGGGACGTATAGTTGTAAGACGTGTCATTCAAGTGGCAGTTGGCAACAGTTTACAAAGACATTACGCAAGAAGCTTGCACACAACAATCGCCCTGACTACGCCATCCAAGGATCATCCGATATATTCTCCAATACGCAACCAGCTTTTGAGCGTTCAATTGAAACGATTGCCGCATATCCTTCGCAGCTTTCAGATGCAGCATTGACAACAGTAGCCGACCGATATCATTTACGACCTGATGTCATGCGAAAGTATCAAGTGGGACTTGGCGAATACAAAGATACGGCATGCTTGACATTTCCACAAACAGTACTCGTTTATGGCCAAGAGAATGACGCGTTTCAAGTGGAGACAATGCGCGTCAAAGCATGTGGACTTGAGAATGATGCATTGATCACTTATGATCCGCCTACGGCTACACACCATGCGACCGGGTTATTCGGATATCACACAATTCCATCAGATGCGGATACGATCATTCTTACACGACGTGAGGTGGATGCGATGGCTGCACATCAAGCAACGGGTGTACCAAGTGTGTCATTGCCAACAAGCGACTATTATCAACTCCATGAATCCGTCTTGCCATTGCTGGAGCGATTCTCAAAGATCTACGTGTGGATGGATAAGGATATGGATGGTCAAATGGCGTCTGAACGATTCGCTTCCAAGCTAGGGGATGCTCGCTGCTTGCTGATCAACAATCAACCATTGCCACATGATGCACTCGTGCAGGGAGATGATTTATCCGGCATGCTACAATCAGCTCAATCGATCAAACACGATGAGATTATGGATTTCACCGATTTACGTGATCTTGTTCAAAAAGAAGTCCTCTATCCAGAACAAACCCAAGGCGTTCAATCCACGGATCTACCATCGCTCAATGGTATTCTCAAAGGACATCGTCCAGGTGAACTTACCATCCTTACGGGTTCCACGGGTGCCGGTAAAACGACCATCATTAGTCAGATCAGCCTTGATTATTGCAAGAGTGGCGTGCCTACGTTATGGGGCTCCTTTGAAATTGTCAATCGACGCTTGGCCAAAAAGATGTTGTATCAGTATGCAGGAAAGGATATCAGCAAATCACCAGAGGAGTTTGATCAATGGGCATCTGAATTCCAACAAGTAAGAAGAACAATGAATATCAAACACAAAGAAAAATATCACTCATTGTTTTCTTCATATAGCTTCCACTCTACTTTTTAAAGTTCTTCAGCAGTACGGCTGTGCGTGATGTATTGGATGCTTGTCGACATGCAGTTTACGCCTATGATGTTCGCCACATTATTCTGGATAATTTGCAATTCATGCTGTCACAACAAGGCCGGTCGCACCAGGATCGGTGGGAGCTTCAAGATGACGCCATCGCTGAGCTAAGACGTTTTGCCACTGAACAAGATGTACATATAACTCTGGTGGTGCATCCTCGTAAGGATTCGGGTGAACAACTGGACATCAATTCTGTTTTTGGCAGTGCCAAGGTGACCCAGGAAGCCGACAATGTGATCATTATCCAACGTACTACCAGTTCCCTTGATATCAAAAAGAACAGGTAAGAATCACAAAACATGGGGTATGTCAACATTGTGTATTGATTGTCTGTATTTAGATTTGATGGTACACTTGGCTCTATTCCTTACAAGTTTAATCGTGACTCATTAAAGGTAAAGGAGAATGGCAATATAAAGGAGCTCTATCTAAGCATTGTGTATGATTGTAGATCGAGGAGCTATCTCAGGATGAGCTAAACCAAAGGGAACGAGCACTAAGGAATTCTATCTCTTCACAATCCTCTCGTACCGTATATCCGAGGAAACGCTATCCATAGTGACCCATTACACACCCCCTGTAGATATTATCATAGACAACAGTTACAAGTAAAAGGCTGTGTACATTATGTATGATTGGGGTTGGATATCGTTTATTCATGCACAGGTCTCAGATCTTGGATTTGTTTGATAAGGAAAGCTTTCTCATCATTGAATTGTTCATCATCTACAAAAACACAGAATAAGCAAAAAAGACGTGGTGGTGGCACAATGAAATTTGCTTCATTTACCTTGTCTATCATTGTGGAAATTGTTCAGGAACACGACCAACTTTTCTTGGTTCTTGAGAAGAATGTCCAGGATAGGCTTATTCTTGTTGGGATTGGCAACAAACACCTATTCGACATGAATGAATACAAAGCATACTCTCTCTATTCATGCACCATACCTTGAACACATGAAAAGCTTCAAATTGAATATTCCGACTACGATCTCGCAATAAATTCATCATGAGCTTGAGGTTTTCTGCATTGCTGATATATCGAGTCATGACATTAAAGTTGGATCGATCCAAGAGAATCTCGCCCAGCAACTGAATAGAAGACCCAATTAATCTCAATAAATGGCCCTTTTTTTTTGGGGGGGGGGTCTATTACCTTGAGTGATTGGCGTTTTGTAACATAGTTGGATGAAGTCAAGAGTCGCTTGTAATGATCGAAGAACTATAAAGAAGGAATGATGAGTTCACCATTGAATAGGTTGGTTTTGTCTCCATTTCTCTCTTACCTCGTCATAATTGGCATCCAGATACTCGGCAACCATTTGTTTGTGTTTTGTGAGGATTTCCTTGAACGAAGCGAATGCATCGGAAGCGATATCAAAAGTGCTCATCTCGACGTAATCAAAGAACAAATAAAAGTTGGGAGAGTAAAGGATGATCTTGGCAAGTGCTTCGTTCCTGAGACATTCGCGTAAAATCAAGCCGCAATTCAATGCCACTTCGGGATGGTCGTAACCACGCAACAAGGTAAACAGTAATTCCTCTCTTGTACACAAATATTCCACCGTTGGCAACCGAGAACCAATTTGCCTTCGTAGCAAGTTGTTAAAGATTTGTGCCACGTCCTTCTTTGCCTACATTGTCGATATGAGTATTCCATCCCCTTTTCTCACACAATCCACACTCTCCTTTTTACATACCTCAAAGTCGAGTTTACTGATATTAAGTACAAGGGCCTGAAGTAAATCATTGTTGTAAATCTCTTGAGCTAACTGTGCTACTTGATCCGGGCTAGGGTCGTTGTCTAAAGTCATGCCATGTCAGCTATAATATAATCTATCTTGGTAAGCGTTACTTGCCATAGAGGATAGTCTTCATAGATACAAGGTGCTTGGAAATCTCTTCGTTTGCCTATAGTAGATAAGTAGGAAAAGGAATACTGTTAGATATCGTTACAACAGTAGTGTGCATCCTTCTCATTGTCGGACAGAAAGAAGCAAGCCCATGTGTCAATGCTTTACCTTGCGTCGATCCGAACCATCCAGTCGAGCAATGGCATCTTTTGTCAGCTTGACCAGATCGTGAGGGGTCTTTTGCTTTGGTTTGAAAATGTTAAAGTTCATGGAAGAGGGCATTAAGACGTGATAAAAGTGAAGAAAAGTATAGCTGTTGCGAGTTCGCGGAGTGAGAAGTATTGGCAGGGTGAATGTTTAAAAGAGGGAGGGGTACACACACGCACACACACACGCACAATGTGCTCCTATTGCAGCAGCAGATGGATGAGAAAGAGAGAGAAAGAGCAGGGAAATAAAACCCCAATAACTTTATTCTCAAGCCTGTGTCTTCTTTTTACCCTTCTTGGTCACTAACTTGAAACCATCATCCAAGGCTGTATTATTTGTCACCGGGATGGTCACGTTAAACTTGCCTGCAATATCCTCCTTTCTATTCTTAATAAATTCATTGGCAAATCGTCTTCCATCCATGGAGGTAGAATTGGCATAAATGATATCTTGAATTATCTCTCCAGAGCTGGCATCCAATGGAAATGATAAAAGCATTTGTACAATCTCATCCACTACACAGACACACATGCATTAGAATCATTGATCCTTTTCCGTGGTTTCACAATGGCACGTTATTCTTACCATTGACTCCTCGATTCAATCCACGCAATGATTGACGACACCAGCGCATGAATTCTTCGCTAGGAGGCTTCATGCCATCTTCCATGGCCGATTTGATAGGAGGAGAAACTTGCTTCTTCACTTGTGCACGTTGCTGCTGCTGTTGTTGTGGTGATCGACGGTCAATGGATGATGAAGATGATGTCGTTGGTTTCGATACAGGTCGATTGCTGCTAGTAGTAGTGGCCTATTTTCTCACGTAAGTATTATGTAATCTACCTCAATGTTCTCATTTTACCTTTGGAGTAGGTCCTTCTGCAACATTAGCATATCCTTTGAAAGCTGATACCATTCCAGCATTGTTTGTTGATGATGACGCAGCTTGTTTTGCCTTCACTTTGGATGCAGCCTCTTCTTCCTCTTGTTGGATTTGACGAAGCGTCTTTTTTGGTGCAGCTGGCAATTCCCATGGTGCTTTGGATTCCCCTTTGCTTTGATCAACATCCTCAGTCCAACCACCTTCTTTTTGTTGACTTTCTTGCGCTCTGGCGTCTTGCACTTGTCGCTGCAAAGCTGCAGTCGCTTCCTTCTCTTGTTGTGCCTTGATTGCTTGTTGCTTATCAAGCTCCTCAGCTTGGATATCTCGCAAAGAAATGGGCTTGTTCGCAGTTGGTGAATTGTTTTTGGATTCTGAGATAGCAGGTGCAGATGGTGGGGGTGATGTGGTGTGCGTTGTTTTCTTCGTAACTGGTTCCTTCTTTGTTGGTTCCTTCTTTGCTGGTTCCTTCTTAGCTGGTTCCTTCTTAGCTGGTTCCTTCTTAGCTGGTTCCTTCTTAGCTGGTTCCTTCTTAGCTGGCTCCTTTTTCACTGGTTCCACCTTTACTGGTTCCTCAAGTGATGGTGCATCGTGGTCAGCGTCGTTCAGTTGCATATCAGATAATGGTTTAGTGATCGTATCCTCCACCGAAACATGATTGTCTTTTGAAATCGTCTTTTGATTTTGGGTTGCTGTTGCCATATCTTCATTTGTTGCCTTATCCACTGTTGCCTCAGATATAGGTGATTCTTGGGGTATAGTCTTTGGTTCAGGTTCAGGCTCTACAGCTTGGTCATGTTGCTTGGGTGGTGGTGAGGTAACTGGTTCTGCTTTCTCTTCGGAGGATGCTGGAGGTGTGTTTGCTTGTTGGGTAAATGGCGGGAATTGTGGTTGATTTTCATATTGTTGTTGTTGACCAGGCAACGGCTGCAATGGTATTCTCTGATCTACAGATGGCTGATATTGCTGCTGCTGCTGCTGCTGCTGCTGATATCGCAAATATTTCTCCTGGTTTTGCTGTTGTAACATACGTAAATGTTGCTGTTGTTTTTGATATTCATTCATTGCACGCTGATACTCCAAGAAGCCAGGGGAACCACCCATATGTGATGCGAGATGCGGATTCATAGCATATTGAGGAGGAGGTGGATGATAGGGTGACGGGCCAATGTTGGAGGAATCCATACCACCTGAAAAAGGTTCATTATTCAGCCATGAAGGACCTCTTGCTTGTTCTGTATTGGCCAAAGATGAGCCGCGATTGACAACAAATCCTGCATCTGGGATAGTGCTACGACTGGGATCCATTCCACGAGCCATGGATTGCTGCAAAAGACTTGAAGAGACCCCAAGTGAACTAGGATAAGCTCCATTACCAAACCCAGGCATTGGCATTTGCAATGGACCACCACCACCATGAGTATCCGCTGATTGTCTGCCACCAGGATAAGGGCCTCTACCAGGCATTGCATCAAACTCTACTGATCCACCCAATACGGCCGATGATACCCCGCCAACAGGAGGATGGAATGATGATAACATAGCTGACTGAGGAGTAGGCATGCCCATAACACCACCACCACCGCCACCAGCGCCCATTGTTGCTGCTGCTGAATGCAAAGAAGTCGAGGGTAGTCGACTGGCAGTTCGAAATGGTTCCTTATCGTCACCAGTTTTTCTGACAAGATCAATCAATGGCTCAAACTGAGGTTGGTCTTCACGTCGAATCATCAAAGTGGGGGCAAAGAAACCAGCCTTGAACCAGTCTTGCATTTCCTCACAACCAAAGGGTCCTTGGATGTTACCTTGAGGATCACGATACAACCATTTGTACGAGTTCTCAAGCATCGATGCCATGCCACTCATGTTGTTGTCCATTTTCAAAGGAAGATCCATGCCAGCTGACTGAGAAGGAGGGCGAGGAGCACCAAAGTTAAGTTGATCACTACCAACTCCAGTAGCCATTTCGCGATAACGGATATCCTGGGGCTGAATGTTCTCCTTGCCATAATCAACACCTCCACCTCCTTGTCGTGCTTCAGCGCCTGAAGGAGGGATAGCACCAGCACCAGCACCATTGCCATCAGGTCGGAATACACCGTTGCTGTCAAATGTCCCCACAGCATCCTTATTGATGGAACCCCAGGCAGGTACATCCTCTTGTTCACCATTATCCATAGAGTGTCCAATGCCATCAGATTGTGTCCAACCACCCGATTGACCAAGATCTAATCACGTGAATAAATGAGAAGACAAGCATCTAACTGACCTTTGTATACACTTACCATGCTCTTGTTCCTTGATGGATCTCTCGTTGAATTGGTCATCACCTAAACATAAAACACATGAGCTCTTTTTTTTTTATTTAATGTATCCTTTCTGATATGGAGTATACCTCTTTTATATTGATGATGCATGGAGCCATCGTTTGCATTCCTCGAATACATTGCGCCATGGGGTTGGTCTTGTCCTTGAAGAAATTGCATGTCATTCGAACGAGCAGGGCCAGCCAACATCTAATTAATTACGTAACAAACAATCAATGTCAAAGACCCACATTCTCTATCCACATGATCTAGTTTACCTTTCCTTCTTGCTCACCCAATGGACCGGCAAACGACAAGGAAGGTTGTTGCGAGTCATGTTGTTGACCTTGAAGCTTGGAAGGAACTCCACCCGATTGATACATGCCCAACGTCAAGTCGTTGGCGTATTTGTTGTAACGGGGGTCTACGACGCCTGGACCTGAAAGCGGCTGCTGTTGCTGGTGGTGCTGTCCGTGTCCAACGTTGAACTGAGGATGGCGAGATGAAGTCGTGGATGACAAGGCATCGAGTCGGTTGGGGGCATGTTCACCAAGGTTCGAGGAAGTCGATGAAAAGTAATAAGCGTTATCCGTGTTCAAGACATCAGATCGATTGTCGTTGGCAAGAGTTGGGCGCATCCTGGAGTCATTGAAAAGGACAATCAGTCAAAACGATCCAGTATCAAGCAAAGAGAGTATACCATTCATAGCCGAGGTGCATATTGGTAGAAGTCGTCATGGGAACAGGTTTAGACAAAGTCGTAGGTGAAAGAAGAGATAATAAAAGCGTGTCGGGCGATTTAGACTGTGTGAAAGAAAGCTATTATAGAAAGCACACATTGGGCGATGGGCCCTTTATCTCCACCGTGACAGTGCCTAATCCCTTTTTCGTTTGATAACATTTCACTCAATCATACCTACTTCAAGGGTTAAAGGAGAACTCGCTTTGTTTAACATATATCGTGTGCTGTATGCTGATGATGATGATGTGTCAATGTCACCTTTGAAATTCACCCCTTTCACTCATTATTGCCCTAAGCGTGAGGGGTGAGGGTGGTTGTCTCATGACATTTATACCGCGTAGCATGTATATATCATAAACCGCCTTTCATGAGTGGAGTAGAGTATGCCACAACAATGATAGAATGATATTTGATGAATATGCTACGTCGGCTCTGGCATTCGTAAGCGTTACACAAGCGATTCGTTTCCTGCATTTCATATGTCAACCAATCAGAAACATTTCACCGCTTCAGGAAACCTGATGCTAATTACAATAAGGCCCATCGGCCATTACATCTATAATAGTATATCTTGCTATCTTCGAATGGATAATAAACTTAGATTCAAAAGGTGTTCGCAAACAAGACGTTTGCATTGAAAAAGTGTTCCACCTTTCAAGATGTTCAAAGTAACAATAGCAGAATTGCAATGATGGCATATCGTAAGCAGTCAATCAATTTTAGCTTCCAGTACAAGTCATAGTCCGAGCCTGACTACGTGCATTGATTGACGCCGTTAATGATGTCGAAATAAAGACACAATATGAGAGTAAAACAGCCTCAAGAGCACGTTCTTTAGCATCATCATATTATTAGTATAATAATATTGAAACATCTAGCTACAATGCAGACTACATCTGCTATGATCCCTTTCAACCACATTAGCAACAACAGGGTTGTCAACTACAGAGAACTTGTGGCAATGCTATAGCCATTACATAGGAGTATCACGCATAGATCACATATATAGCCTCCCACTGTATGCGCTCTGTATACATTCATTCAATGATGCATGCTTGGTTTAAGACACATATCTCAATGAGACGGCGATAGACAAGCATGTACAAACGAGTCACGTGATTCGTGTGTGTTGCTCCAAAGCCGAATTTCCTGAAATGGGCGCTTACTTGCCGACCAAGCGTTGCTTTATCTTCTTTTTCTTTCAATTCATGCCATTCCATGCAACCTCATCGCTACATTAACGAACTGGAGCATTGGAGACATACTTCGCAGCGTCCACAACAGTATCGCTCACCTAAGCAATCGCCATTACAGTCACCCACGTTATCACCAGTGGCAGCTTCCAAAGAAGCACCCCATGCCCACGATGCTGACACAGCTTCGGAAACCGACAATGATAACAAGACAACGTCCAAAGCCTTTCAAGTAGAGTCTCCTCGAGGATGGCTTGAATATGCTCCTTCAGCGTCTTATTCAACGGAACGTAAAAAGATTCAGCATACTACAACGAATGAGGATACTATCGGCACGAAGGGCCGCGGCAACAATGAGAATAATGGCACCAGAAAGCATAAGCAATTGGAGAATCAACGGCATACCACAGCAACAGCTTCCAATGTTACAGACTCTCAAACTGGTATGATCCAATTATGAATGGTGGTTGCTATGGAAGATGCTGACCATTTTCTTATTTCAGCTAGGGATATGCTGTGTGCTGTATCATATGAAGACATTGTGAAACTCACACAGATGGCTGCTCATTTACCGGATACCAGTCTCGCTAGCAAGTATCCTAGCAACCGTACTCATCAGCGCCAACGATCAGGTAATGTACATATATACACACTTTATGGGGTTGTCCCATCACTGACATGATTGAACATAGAGGAACCAAGTCAGCGTATCAAACATCATACTCGAAGCAGATCCATGGCTCGACCTTCTGGTGATTTTTGCCTTGATGATACTCGACATAAACCAAGCAGATTACGCATTGATCCAGGCACATCAGCGAGCACTGAAAACTTGACATCCAATCATGTTGATACGAATGCTGTTCCCATTGTTACACGATCATCTCTCAGTACACCACCTCCTTCGACCCAACACCTTGTCAATGCACGAGCAACCAAGTCTTTTGATCCGAATAAGAACGAGCATCGACGATCATGGTACAAACCGTTTGTCAAGCGAGATAAAAAAGGCAAAACCAAAGACACCTCATTTGCCGATTTACAAAGTTCGATATCGGCTGAAGCTGCAGCAGCAGCAGCATCATCACCATCCTCTTCAATTGATACTGGATCCTCCATGTTACGTGATGGGAGTCATAGTAGTGCCGGTAGCCATGACATTCGCTATCTCATGACCATTTCTCATACCGAAAGCAGTACCCCGAGTATTGGCAACAGCGAGGGTCGTGCATCAGCAACCAACAACACGGACCCTGATTCTCATGCATCATCATCATCAGCAGCATCACCCTCACCATCCGACAATCGCAAACGTTCATCGCTTCATCCAGCATCACTCATCAAAGGCCGCTTAATTCCCAGCAGCATTAGAGCTTCATCAGTTGATTCGAGTACTACTACTACCAGCAGCAAACAGAAACATTTCCGCGGCAAACCTTTTCCACTTCCACGACGACGACATTCATTTGACAGCATGCATTCATGCAATAATGAAGATTCACGTGCAAAAAGACGACGACGAAGATCAAGTGCAGATCCACTTGTTGTCTCGAGCAGGAGCAACAACAACAACAATCATCCATCAACAACATCGCCAACAGAGGAGAATTGGGAGGTGGAGAAAAGACAACAGCCAGTGGTCCATTTTGATAACGATCTCGTGCAACGATCAGCGAACAATTCAATCCATTCACGATCCCCCGATGTAAGCTTATATTATATTACAAGCATGGTTATTTGTATTCTCATGTGTCATGTTCTAGTTTTCACCGGTGCAGGACATTCGATCATCATTTGACCTTTATGCACCACCACGAGATGACGATTTGAACAAGCATGATACAAGTGATGCAGACTCGTGTCGATTCTACCCATCAGGCAGTGAGGATGGCATCAAGAGTAACCGTGCTAGTATCAGCGATTACAGCGGTATCACTTCTTCAGCACATTCAGAAGGTGGTGGTGGTGTTGCCAGTCGTGGAGGATCACCTGAACCCACTGAACCTCAAGAGACGACCAAGACATTGATGTTTGATTATGACAGTCTTCCTGACGAAGTCCTCGGCCTATTGAAGGAATATGAAAAGCAAGGGAAAATGGAGATTGTGGAAAAGCGTGTAAGCTATATACGTTCACAGGAGAAGGAAGAAGAAGAAGACGAGGAAGAAGAGGAAGAGGATGATGATGAAGACGTGATTGACGCTTCACAGCTTGTTGGTGGTATCCCACGCGTTTATGAAAAGCCCGTTGGCGACTCACAGAGTGAAACCGAGTCCATGGTTACGAGGAAAATAGGTAAGGCGTCTAGTTATAAAGATAAGAACGAGTGTTTAACCTGGAATCATTAGCAATTGTGCGTGCAAGCAAATCGGATAATTCAGATTTCGTCAAGCTTATTCATCTCACAGATGGCCGGTCATTGAGAAATGGTAAGTTGAATGGATACTATCATGTGATTACTGAGCTCACATGGGATGTTGTTCAACAAGGATACCTGCTTGATCTCCATGTTACGATGGTGGAAGACTCTGAAGATTTAAGCGAAGACGAGTAAGTATAGGCTTCTTTGGGTGATAGAGGGTATCTTGGAATACTCATCAATGATACATAGGAATTCACAAGGAGATCTACATATGCTCATGAAGAATTTGGATGTTCGCATTGAGGAATTAAAAGGCTTGACGCAGGCCTCGAAGGTAATTGGGACCTTTCAGAGGGGCGAAGGGACACTTGTTTATATGGCATTGTTGTGTATGTGTAGGAATTCATGGATGAAAATCGCAAAACAATCGAGGCGTTAGCTGTTGATGATTCTGAACGCAATAGTGTCGACGCTTCTACATGGCAAAGTCCACCAAATAGCCGGCAGACATCTTCGAGGAGTATTCACAGTATGAAGGAAGTTGCCATGTCACAAGCGATGGAAAACGAACAAGCACGTGCAAAGAGAAAGGGTGTATTCTTTACGAATTCTCCATCATCAGCATCGTCATCATCTAGCTCATTGGGGGCATCAAGTACCAACACCGCACCTCCAGCCACCTTATCAAGATCATCGCGCCAACTTAGCTTTTCATCTTCTATCAGACACGTACCTTCCCTTCGCCTTGATACCCATCTGCCCTATCGGTCGGTCAATCCTTTCGACTATAGACAAGAGGAAGTGCAACTTGGCGTGTGTGCTTTGGAGAATGAAATGATTGAATTTAAGCGAGCCTTGTGTGAAACGGAAGAGCTTATCCGCGACATTCAAATTGATATCAGTGACACTCGACAAAAGATGGCTTGTTATATCAAGGACATGCCAGATGCCCATTATTCAGCTGTAAGTGAAGAGATGGACGGAAAAGGGTATATCAATACTAACATACAATGCTTTCTCAGCTTAAGAAACTTGAAGTGGACATCGAATCAATATTAGCCAACCGAGCAAAGAATCCATGGCTTGATACCGGTTATGCATTGCTTTCATATTTATTAACACGTAAGTGGGATCAAAATTGTGTTAGTTTGGGACTAATCAATGTGATGTGCAGTGTGTGCCTTGCTCGTATGGATCATCATCTGTGCATTAAAATGGGGTCGTACAGTGATCTTGTTTCCCCGGAAACTATGGCGTACTTATAATGAATATCTCTTGGAGCGTAACAAGGCTGTCAAGCAAGCTAGTTTACGAACAGTGTCCTCTGGTGTTGAGCTCAGCTCAGCATTACGCAGTCCCACTCGACCACGACATCGCCATCAAGACCTCTAGGATCATCACCATCATCATTGTTCCCCGTATCTCATTACTCATATACCCCCATTTAATCACTCTAATTCTATTTCGTGTGCATATCCAAGTAAATTACATGTTCCCAAGTCTTTCTACAAAACGGCAATGTCGTTTATTTGATGGGGATGTTGCGGATGTGGTGTGTAGTGTGAGTGTGGATAGGATCTAAGCGGTTTAGGCAGTCTTTTCAAAGTCAAGCTTGACACCCTTCTCCTTCAAAGACTTTTCAGCTTCCTTGGTAGCCCAGGAGACGACGCTATAGCAACATGGATGATATAAATAAAGAGATTCGGTATGCTCTCATTGTTGTCCTTACCTGGTATCAGGCTTGTAATACAAAGCAACAGCCATGAGGAAGAAACCACCGCCCATACCCCAGTTGTAAATGCTTTCCCACTCCTCCTTGACACGAGTCTAAGTTATGAGATGTGATCATTAGTATATGAGTTGTCGACGAGGTGTGTGTGTGTTCAATGTTGCGTTTGTTGAATGACTGAATACCTTTTCGTTGAAGAGATAACCTCCAGGCTCATTGACTTCGGGAGCACCACCACCGCCACGGCGCATAATGGTAGGACGAGTGAGTCTCGCAGATCGTGCAAATGCTCTAGCCAACATGTCGATTGGTGTATGTATAGTAGGCTTAAAGGGTGCAAGTGGGTGCCGTGCTTCTGAAAACAAATTCAAACTTGCCTGCTCACAGCCGACGTCATTCGTCAATGTTTGGCAACCCGCCATCCGCTCGCTCTACACCTTGCTCTATAAGGATCGTCTACACATAGATGTTGTAAGCTAGAAACGTTGTCAATAAAATGTATCCCCATTTCAGTGTATATAAAAGTCCTTTTGCATACTATTAGGATGCTGTTTCATATCCTATCGTTTTGTAACATATAGATGAGAGGATCGATATGCGTGCTCAAGAAGGGTTGATGGTGCCTGATGAATATTCCATATCATATCTACTTATTGCTATCAAGCACGACATAATAAAAAGAAGCATATCTTATGTGTCGCCTTCCATTTCTGAAGGAGGATGGGATCTTGCATCATATTTTCTTATGAATGAATTATGTTGTTCCCTGCGCCTGTAAAGTTCTCAGATGAATGCCTTATTTTCAAGCCTATATTTACACTTTTATAGAGAGCTGCTGCAGCACTATTTACTTTGTTTGCCTACCAGTGGCTCATTATGATACGATTTTGAGATACATTATTGATTTAAGTATCGTGTTTTGGACTGCAGCCAACAATGAGTCAATGGATTGAGCGTTGCAGTGTGGCCAGCATGAGCCAACAACTGATCTTATTTACCACGGCTGACTTTGTTGGGTGCATTTGCTAAAGGTGATTCATTCTTATGCGTACTTGAAAGCATTCTGCTGTCATTATTTACTGATGATAGTCATCCTTGTGAGCTTTTTTGTGTGTGCTGCTCTTTGCATAAACTCGTTCAATACCGGGAGCATGTAATACAAGGCATATAATGGAACTTGTAAAGTTGTTTCTTGGGAGATTGAAATACACTTGTTTAATACTGGTGGATAGCGGAGCCAGCTCAGGTGGCGTTGATATCATTGCATGTAATCCGAGGTGAGTCATGTTAAAAATGCAGACTCATTCATCACCCAATAATGAGAATGAGCCCAATAGCACTTGTTTTCCTGAACACTATACTGTGTCATTATTTAAATCGTTTGCTTGAACATTAAGACTGGTTTGCTCTTGAGGGGCACAAAAGCATTGCTCATTCAGCTGAGTTTCCCAATGTCATGTATGCAGTTGGATACAGCAAGCACCTATTTATTATTCATTGTAGTCTAACGACATCCATAGTCCACATCATATGGTATGCAATATGATCGATATAAGCTTCATCATTATCGATTGTGTATCTTTATACCTGATCATCAAGGTTACTTTTTGCTCCTTTTGATGCACCAGCATGCAAGTACGGTATACTTGTCGCGTTTCACAAAATCCAACGTTCCAGGAAGGGAAATGGTGGTTTACAACTATTATTTTGGGGTCGGGTATTATACCAATTCCCATGATTGTTATCAGCATTCTCGTTTTCTTTATTATAATGATTCTAATGATGGATAGTCTAGATCACACTAAATTGAAGCGATTTATTTTTATATGCAGTCGTAGGCTGAAAAAAGATCAAATGGGCCGATAATATATTGGTGGAACGATATAAAGTGAGAAGGAGGAGGATATGTCTCTCTTAGTAGTAGTGGTGGTAGTAGCTGCAATGCACTGCACGCACTTTGGACGTTTGTGTATATAGCCCGCAGAGAGAAAGACAAAAAGGAGTAAAACCGGGCAGTAGTAGTAAATAGTAGTGATCTTTTGTCTAGTGTCCGCCATTACCCTTTTGTTCATGAATGGATGGATGTCCCTTACTCCTTACTTTAACAGGGCGCCAAACGGGAAGCTGTTCCGGCCTCGTGTCACCAAAATGCTCCTGGACACCGAATTGGATGCTCATTGGTCAAAGTACCAAAAGAGAGAAAAAGGGGTGAGCACATATGACTGAAGGAGGGAAAGGCGGTGCTAGGCAAAAGCGCGTTTTGCAACCAATAGATTGAAAAGTATCCCAGGGGTTAAATGATGATAAATGATGCGAGTGAGTGATGAGTGTTTGTTGGGTAAAAAGTAGGATGGCGTTTCTTTAGGCGGAGAGAAAGAGAGAAATAGAGAAAGCTCATGTCGTGTACAGTATAGCAAGGCAACCCAAAGCACATGATTTGACTGCCCCGCCTTTTGCACCTGGGAGTGCAAGTGAGTTAGAGAAGAAACACCACGCGCCCAAAAAAAGGCAAGAGCTTACTCTGTTGCTCTTCCTTTTTCTCTTTTTCTTTTACCTTTTCCATGCCTCTCTATTGACTTTGGCAGTAGTGCCGCCTATTCCCTCTTGTCATTTTTAAGCATATCTCCCGTCTTCATATACCCCTACCTTATCTCTTCATTCTTCTTTCATACCCGGCATTGGCATCTCTGTGGATAACATTCATACTCATTTCACCAATTTCAACAATCAACGTTGCATAACCCCAAAAACACCCTTCGTATAACCATCCCTTTCAGCATATATAAGATTTGTGAGTGTTGTGTATGATATTGGATACTACTTGGCTGACATGATTTATCTGCAGCATATATACAATGACCGTCGTTACTGCAGCAAATCCGTTACTTCCGCCAGTGTCGGTCAAGCAATCAATTTCTATACAACCGGAAGATTCCGTTTTTGATCAGCTTGCTGCCATTCAGCTACCCGATAAAGAGATCAATGATATCTTGAACTTGCACGACTCGCTTTCCCTGGAACAAATCGTCAATCGCTTCGATGCCATCGCTACCAAAATGACGACTTGGTTACAAACAGCGCAAATGGCAGTGTTTACGCTTGAGATGAATGTCAAGGAAGAGAATCCACAAAGCATGCATGATACCCAATCGATATTGGAATTTTCTTTCGGTCGAATGGAGCCACTTGTATCTATCCTTGATGAGATCAGCAATGTTGTACTCGACAAATTGGATGACGATGATGATGATGATATGGGCATGACTCCAATGCAACTACAAGAACAAAAGATGAAGACAAGGATGTCATTGACCAAGATTCAATCTGAGTGGTCTGGATTGCAGCATTTTTTGACATCGGTGATACGACAACTTGAAAGCATCAATGAGAAACGGGAACTCACCACCCTTATGGAGCATGTGTTACAGCAGATTGATGACCTATCAATTATGATGTTCCAGTTTCAGGAAAAACGCCATGCCACGGCTGCAGTTTCATCTTCAGGTGCATCTTCTGTTTGCAGTAGTGAAGCAATGAGCTCCCCTCTCAGCACTACGAGTAGTGGGTTATTCTCACCATCAGTCGCCTCAACAGCCACTGCAACTACCACAGTCATCACCAATGCTAGTGGAATGCCAGATCCAACAGCAGCCATATCAGCTCCTCGTGATGATCAAATTCTCGTCGATATCGATAATCGGGTTGAACCACTATTTCATGCTGTGCAAAAGATTTATTCATCCATGACATCAAACACACCACCAGATGACCCTTCAGGCGTATTGACTCGCAAGCATAACACAGTACAGAAACGATGGGAGGCTTTACGACTAGAGATTGATGACCTCAAAGAGGAGCTCAAGGAAGATCGTTGGTTGACCGTGTTTCGACAAGTGGCTGATCAAGTGGATGTGATGATTGATGGATTGGAGAAAACAGTGACACAATGCTACAGTATCATCCAACAAGTCCGTGAATGGCACATTGCAGCACACCCACAACAACAACAACAACAACAACATGGAAATGCCTTTGAACGCTTATCAAAAACAATCATGCGTAATCTTCCACGACCCAATCATTCCAACAACACCTGTTCTTCGCCTCCACCCTTGCCTGTTGATGGTGAAAAATTCAAGTCGATTGAAAAGAACTTTGAAGCAAAGTACAAATACTATGCACCTTCCATTGACAAGATGCTTGGTATGCTTGGAAACGGGATTGTATCGCGTGTGGCACGTGATAACGTCACTAGTAAAAGGCACTCTTCGATGACGCAACGTTGGATGACTCTTAAGGCCACAATGGATGATTTACGTATGCGTGATTTACGTGAGACTGAGCGTATGCTATATGGTGGTAGCAGCAGTGGATGGAAGAGTATTCGCCACAAGAGCCATGAAGATGTGAAAAGCAACACTTTACCTCGAATGGGCAGCCGTAACCATGTTGATGATCGACGTGTTAGGAGCGTTACCCCTAGTTTGGCAGCCGATATGCGTAAAAGCATGTATAGCCCAGTACAACGTACGCCACCACGTGCAGCAAGCTCTATGGCTCATCACAGCTCTCGTGATTATATTCGACCTAGCACATCTGATTCTTCATCCCTGGATGGCAACACCACAACCACAGCAACTTCTCGTCGTCGCAAACTCACCAAAACGCCAAGTCGTCAAGAAGTAAAATCATCAGCAGCACAGTTTGGTAAAGAATCCAAGTCATTAGGCACACGCAAGAGTCGAGTACCTGCACGTACAGCAACGCCTACTGGAAGAGAAGAGGCATCATGGATGAAACCTACAAAGAGTACCTTGATGAGAAACCGACGTACACAGGATGATGAAGAGGATAAGATATCACGCCCCAAAACACCCACTCGTCCCAAAACACCGACACGACCTAAAACACCTGTTACACGATCAAAGACCCCAACACCAGGACAACAGCATAGTCGTAAAACGATGACACCAGTACCACCACGTCCAAAGAGTAGCCTTGGATCAAGTCATCAACGTGATCATCAAGCACTTCCACCTATTCCAGATCGTGAGAGACGAGCAGCATCCCCTGTGAAGCGTACAATGACACCTTCATTTATTCCACGTCCAAAGACACCACAGCAGCAACATCGTGCACAATCACCCAGTCAGCTTCCACGACGGCCACGTTCATCCATGATGACAATGACACCACCTCCACGACCACGACCCTTGTCACAAGTATTGATTAATGCAATGGATGAGGAGGAGGATGACTATGACGATGATTCATTCATGCATGATAGTGGCAACAACAAGCGATTACTTTTACGCAAGAAGCAATCCATGCCAGCCGTGCTCCATCAACGTCATCATCATCACCACAACAGCACCAATGATCATCATGAAGTATATACACCCAATCGTCGTGATCCATTGGATATGGAGGTGGCTCGCATTGTAAACGCAAGTCCTATCACTGTCAAATGCCAAAAGGGACCTCTTGGTGGTGGACGCTATTATTTTGGAAACGAGCTCAATCCATCGGTGGGAGGTGGCAAGAAGCTGTACACGTGTAAATTAATGAACTATGCCAATCGAGATTCATCACGCCGTTCCAAAGCTCCTCAAAACAAAGTGCTTGTACGCGTCGGCGGTGGATGGCAGGACCTGGAAATGTTTTTACTCGATCATTCAAATTTGATGACCACAGCAGCTACTGATATCGTCACTACTACCACGCGTCCCTTTTCCAGCATGGGTTATAGCCGAAGATAAAGAAAATATATTAATAAAGATCCTTGTTCATTGTGTGTAATACAATCCTCTTTGTGTTGTGTATAATAAAGTAGGTGATGCATGATCATCAACCTGCATCAATGCTATTATAATACATGTTCATTACTTGTATATAGGGACGCGTTTGGTTGTTATTATACGTCGTGTGTTTCGGGAGGGTGCATGATTATGATGGATTTGGGAAAATCCCCGTTTGACCATTGTCTTTGGATATATCACACCAAGGGGGTATATGAGAACCCCTTGTCAGCAAAACATATAGCTGAGGTTGGCTTAAAGAGCATGCAAAGTTTCTGTGAAACGCATGCGGTTACCATCATCATCATCATCATCATCATCATCACTACTATTCTATCGCTTTGAAACACCCCAAGCTAGTAGTAACTCTCTAGTGTAGATAAGGGTAATATTCTATTTTGAACAAATATTCTCCCTCCTTCTACGTATAATAGAGATGGGCAAGATTTCCTGAAACAGAGGAGGTCTGTACATACATACTCCTCCGCTTTGACAGCGTGATGGTTATTATGGTGGTGAATATACACACATCATGACGTGATGACAAGGAGTGGTGTGGTCACGCTAGACATAAAGTTAATAGAGGACATGACGATACATTCTCTCCCCCACACTATTGGGAAAAACGCGGGACGACAATGAAGGAAAGGTCTTGCAGTACAAATTTCTCTTACAGAACTGGAGACACGCAAACAATGCCGACAAATGAGAGGACATGTGATACGCGATAAGGTTCACTACATAAATGGTCCTGCATCATTTTTCTTTTGTTTGGATCTCATCTTTCTTTTTTACTTTTCCCAACGTTTTGTCTTCAATGTGAGTATTTATTCAAAGTAGTTTTTCAACGTCTTGACACGCTCATTGTCATTGTGTATGTAGCAGTATGCCAGCTCGTGAACATTCGGTGGAAACCATCCGGCGTAGCAGCGAGGTGATGGGCAACTTGAGAAAGCTCATGGTTGTCAATCGAGGAGTAAGCAGTAGTATGAGATCAATGATGAATGGGATTCATGGGCTAATCAATGCACACACACACGTGCATCTAAGGAAATTGCCATCCGTGTCTTTCGCACAGCTCATGAATTGTCAATGCGTACCGTTGCCATTTTTTCATATGAGGATCGTTTATCCATGCATCGATATAAGGTATATAGTATATATGGGATAGTAGTGGGGATACTAATAGCGAATGATGCTATAGGCAGATGAGTCCTATCAGATTGGCAATTTGGGTCAATACACGCCAGTGGCTGCCTATCTTGCACAAGATGAAATTGTTCGCATAGCAAAGGAGCGTGGTGTCGCTATGATCCATCCAGGTTATGGCTTTCTTTCTGAGAATGCTGAATTTGCTCGCAAAGTAGAAGCAGCTGGTATCACGTTCATTGGGCCTGCACCTGAAGTCATTGAAAGTCTAGGTGATAAGACAAAAGCGAGACAAATTGGTAAGGCGTAGTATAATCACATGACCCACAAACACCATTCCGATGCTTACATTGATATATACATAGCTATGGAATGTAAAGTGCCAGTGGTTCCTGGTACACCAGGACCTGTGAGCGAATACAAGGAAGCACAAGCATTTATCAAGGAGCATGGATTTCCCATCATCATCAAGGCTGCTATGGGTGGCGGTGGTCGTGGCATGCGAGTGGTGCGTGATGAAGCTTCCTTGGAAGATGCCTTTAATCGTGCTAAATCGGAGGCATTGTCTGCTTTTGGTGATGGAACCGTATTCATTGAACGGTTTGTGGATAAGCCGCGTCATATCGAAGTACAAATTCTAGCAGATCGTGCAGGGAATGTGGTGCATCTCTTTGAGCGTGATTGTTCAGTGCAACGTCGTCATCAAAAGGTGGTTGAGATTGCACCTGCCAAGAATTTGGATAACGCTGTACGTGAAGCTATTCTGAATGATGCTCTCAAGATTGCCAAAGCTGTAAAGTATCGCAATGCAGGCACAGCAGAGTTTTTGGTTGACACGCAAAATCGGCATTACTTTATTGAAATCAATCCACGTATCCAAGTGGAGCACACTATCACTGAAGAGATCACTGGTATCGATATTGTTGCTGCCCAGATACAAATTGCTGCTGGTGCATTGTTACCCCAACTTGGCTTGACACAACAAAGGATTCGACAGCGTGGATTTGCTATTCAATGCCGAGTAACCACTGAGGATCCTGAAAAGAGCTTCCAACCCGATACTGGTAAAATTGAAGTGTATCGATCATCCGGTGGTAATGGCGTACGTCTTGATGGTGGCGCTGGCTATGCAGGTGCTATCATTACCCCACATTACGATTCATTGCTCGTCAAGGTGACATGCTCGGGTTCCACATATGAAGTGGCTCGTCGAAAGATTGTGCGTGCATTAGTGGAATTCCGTATCCGCGGTGTCAAGACCAACATCCCTTTCTTGCAACGTTTACTGACTCATGATACATTCATCAATGGCCATTGTTGGACAACTTTTATTGATGACACGCCCGATCTTTTCCGCCTCGTGAAATATCAGAACCGTGCACAACGCTTGCTTGGTTATCTTGGTGATGTCGTCGTCAACGGATCTCAAATCAAGGGCCAAATGGGTGATCCTGCATTCCGTCAAGAGATTGAGGTTCCTGTTGTGCGTAACAATGGTGCCAAAGGTGGTGATGCAGCCGCAGAGCTCAAGGATGGGTGGCGTAAGATCATTGTTGAACAAGGAGCAGAAGCATTTGCGAAGGCTGTACGAGACTATCCAGGCGTATTGATTATGGATACTACTTGGCGTGATGCACATCAAAGTTTATTGGCCACACGTGTGCGCACCGTGGGTAAGTTACTCGCACATTGTTTGTTTTTGCACATTTTGCTAATGATATGTTATTGTTTATTCATGTATATAGACTTACTACGAATTGCAGCTGCTACATCTCATGCACTTGCAAATGCGTTTTCACTCGAATGCTGGGGAGGAGCAACCTTTGACGTGGCGATGCGTTTCCTACACGAGGATCCATGGGATCGATTGATCAAGTTGCGTGAAGCAGTACCCAATATCCCATTTCAAATGCTCTTGCGTGGTGCTAATGCAGTGGGCTATACATCCTATCCGGACAATGTCGTGTATGAATTCTGTGACAAAGCGGTCAAGGCTGGCATGGACATCTTTAGAGTCTTTGATTCGCTCAACTATGTGGAGAACATGAAGCTTGGTATCGATGCTGTCAAAAAAGCTGGTGGTGTTGTTGAGGCATCCGTATGCTATTCAGGCGACGTAACGGATCCTACCAAGGACAAATACACCCTCGATTATTATTTGAAGCTTACACGAGAATTGGTGAATGAAGGCATCCATATTTTGGGTATCAAGGACATGGCTGGTTTACTTAAGCCTGAAGCTGCACGTGTACTCGTTGGTGCTCTACGCAAAGAATTCCCCGATTTACCTATTCACGTACACACACATGACACTGCTGGTACTGGTGTAGCATCCATGATGGCAGCAGCAGCTGCAGGTGCCGACGTTGTTGATGTTGCTATTGATGCCATGTCAGGAATGACATCTCAGCCCGCCATGGGTGCCCTTGTTGCCGCTCTTGAACAAACCAATCTTGGAACAGGAATTCGTCTCGAGGATATCCACGCTATTAATGCATATTGGGAACAATGTCGCTTATTGTATTCATGCTTCGAAGCCAATGTCAAATCAGCTGACTCGGGGATCTATACCAGTGAAATTCCAGGAGGTCAATATACAAACCTGAAATTCCAAGCACAGCAGCTTGGTCTTGGTACGCAATGGAAGCAAATCAAAAAGGCCTATGCCGAAGCAAACCAACTTTGTGGTAACGTGATCAAGGTGACGCCTTCATCCAAGGTGGTTGGTGACTTGGCCCAATTCATGGTAACCAACAATCTATCAGCCCAAGACGTCGTTGAACGTGCAAAAAGTCTATCGTTCCCTACATCGGTTGTTGAATTCTTCCAAGGTTACCTTGGTCAGCCTTATGGTGGTTTCCCTGAGCCGTTGCGTAGCAACATTATTCGCGATTTGCCACGTATCGATGGTCGTCCTGGTGCAACATTACCACCATTGGATCTTCACAAGCTCAAAGAAGAACTCACCGAAAAGTATGGACCCGGCATCCGTGATTATGATGTGATATCAGCAGCATTGTATCCCAAGGTCTTTGCCGAATATCGTGAAATGGTCAATCAGCATGGTGATCTATCAGTCATTCCCACACGTTACTTTTTGGCCAAACCTGAAGTGGGCGAAGAATTCCATATCGAGATCGAGGAAGGCAAAACACTTATTATCAAGCTACTCGCTGTTGGTTCGCTTAGTGGTGATGGCAAGCGTGATGTCTATTTTGAACTCAATGGTGAAGCACGTGTTGTCGGTATTGTGGATCGCAGTGCAGCTGTGGAAACCGTTACTCGTGAAAAGGCAAAGGAATCCAATCCTGGTGATGTTGGTGCTCCTATGTCTGGTGTCGTTGTTGAAGTACGTGCCAAGGAAGGTGCTCACCTTAAGGCTGGCGATCCCGTTTGTGTATTAAGCGCAATGAAGATGGAAACGGTTGTAACAGCACCTGTTGCCGGAAGAGTCGAGTTGGTACCTATCCATGAAGGGGATTCACTTTCATCTGGGGATCTTGTAGCTCGCCTTGTCAAAGATTCTTGAACATAGTATAGCACAATCTCAATTAAAACTATCATATCTGATACGTAACAGCACGTGAAATTCATCGGCAATCTGTAAATTGTGATTCAAAGCAAAGAAATAAATTTTGGGATATGGAAGAAGGGAATCGGGATATCGGTGCGTCTAATCCTTGTTGTTCTCCAAAAGCTGCTGCTTGACTCGACGGCATTCTGCTTTCCAGTCGACCATGAACAAAAAGAGCATTTGAATGGCTGCATATAAAAAGGACGCGATGCCGAGACCGAGCCACATGCTAACGACTGAGGATAAGGAAACGTGGACTGAAAATATAAGCACAAGGCCAATAGGGACACCAATGACGTAGTAAGAGACAAAACTAGCAACTGCTGAGATGATTTGTCTTCCGAGACCTCGTAGAGTACCGTAACAATGACCATTGATGGTGGGAAACAACATAAAAAAGGCGAGAATTGGTAGTGTTCGAGCAACAAGTTGCACCACCTGCTCATCTTTAGTGAATACATATCCAAAGGACGAGCGAGTGCAAATGAGCAACAAAGTAAGTGGTTGGGAGGATAATAGACTGAGCCAGCAACCTTGAATCCATGTTTCACGAGCGTCAATAGCAGATCCACGGCCTAGTGCATGTCCAACTCGTGTTGCTGCTGCTGATGAAAGTCCATTGCCCAGCATACGGCTTGCCATAAAGGTTCGAGCTAGCACTGATTGTGCTCCGATTGCTGTGCTACCACCATTGACACTGTGATACGCAATAGCAAGCACAGCTGCCTCGCCTGCAGCTGTCTCGCATAAATAGGTCATTACATTGAAGCTTGCTTGTCGAATGTAATCCTTCCAGTCATCGAGGCACTTCCAGGTCCATCCACCCCATGATTGTTCCATCTTTGCGGCACACCATACTCGTGAATAGACCACAAGGGATATCAGCATTATAGTGTATGTCAACGCCATCCCCAGTGGTGCCCCTTTGAGGCCAAGGTTCAGGATAAATACAAAAGCATATTGGACAGCTGCATTCACCGGTACAGCCGCAATGAGAATACACATTGAACCATAAACAATTCCTTGTGCCAGCAAGAACTTGCGATAGGCGTCAAATGCGGAGTATACTGCCATGCCAAAAAAGCTGTACTGCAAATACATGGCTAATAACGTCATAATAAGTGATACTGTAAGATCACAAAGGTCGCTTATAAACGTACCTGCTAAATCTGATAATTTTGGATCCTGTCCCATGGCCACCAGCAGTGGACTGCTATATGCAAATACAACAGCAATACACGCCAAAGACGCTGTCATGATTGCTATTGCTCGTTGTAAATATAATCCCACCAACGTCTTGTCTCGTGCTCCGGTCCAGGCTTGTCCGCATAGTTTTTCAAGCGTTGTTGTGCTGCCAACTGTAAGGCAATATCCACCCAAATTTAGAACCATATTCCCAAGAGTCGCTGCAGCCAGCTCATCTTTGCCCTAAAATCATATAATGCCTCGTATGGTTAATAACATTTTTACATCGTCAACAATCATGCTGCCTAAGAAAGGAAAATACATACAATGTGCCCGATCACAGCTATATTGGTTAGCTCCAACAGCTGGTGTAAGATAAATGTGCCAGATATGGCAAGTCCGTTCTTGAATAGCCATGAAAAGGTCTCCAGACGTGTATATGGTTGTACATTATTGACATCTGACCCAAGCAGTGGTGTGTGTTCTTGATGATGATTGCTGGTATCCTTCGAATGATGATGATATTGATCCATTATTAAGGAGATGAGATATATAAAAGAAAAACGGCACGTAATTCGGTAAAAGTGAATTGAATTATGAGTGCTCGTTGTGAACAAAGAGCATGGCTCTTTATATACACCTGCAACCGAGTGTAAATAGAATTCTGGAAAAACCTTTTTGTCCTCTTTTTTTGGAGCATGTGGGGACCCAGCAGTTGTCATGATCGTCGGAAGGTTTATTGAGCAAGCGTCGGACTTGGTCAGGGGACTAAGTATGATAATGTATGGTGGATTGAGAAAGGAGGAGAAGGAGGGGGTGCACAACAGGAGCAAGTTTGAATGTGTATTAGAGCGATCATCGTGCATTTGAATGAACCAATCGGTCTTGCTCACACTTAATGCGGTTGTAAGTGGACTGTGTGACCCATCGCCAATTGATAGAGGAGATGTAGACCAAATGTGCACTAGCTGCTAAAAAGATGGCCAAACATAAGCCAATCCACAAGCCAACAAGAGCCCAGCCCGCCTTGAATGTGAGAATATAGGCAACAGGGAAACCAATCACGTAATATGCGTTGATGTTGATGTACGTGGTAATATCAGGTCTCCCCATACCGCGCATAATACCTGTACATGCTTGTCCAACGAATTTAACTGCCAGATATAGCCCAAACAAAGGCATCACTTGGGCCACAATGCGTACAATATCGCGATCATTTGTGAACACAAGCCCAACAAGTTGGCCAAAAGTGGCAAGCAATGGCACCAACATTACCAGGACAAGCGCCACTGCCATAGCAACCGCCAACATCCATGCTGCATGTAACGTTGCCTTGATGCTGTTGGAGCTGTTGTCGTCGTCTTCGTTGTCTTTGTTATTATTCATGCAAATACTCCCAATCTGGTTGCTGACACGTGTAGCCACAGCGGCTGATAAGCCCCATCCAAGTGAAGCACACAGCTGATCGAAGCACATGAGAATCGATTGTGCTGCCAAATGTTTTGTGCTCAAGTACGACGCTCCTAAAGATACCAGCTCAAAGCACCACCATTCGGATGCAAGATTGACAATACCAGGAATAGCGTAACCTAGATACGGCTTCCAGTCATTTAAGCATGCGCTATTCCAACCACCCCAACAGGCTGTCTCATGATCCCGCTCGCATTTGAGGTACGCGTATCCAATCAATAACGTCAACATTAACCAGCTTGTTATGGTGCTCGCCAGCATAACACCGTCAAATCCGAGATTAAGCATAAACGCCAATGTGTATGTCAATATCACCGTCAATGGCGTAGTCAACATTAAGACCCCTGTGCTACCGCCCATAATGCCTTGTGATTGAAGATACTTGCGGATTGCCTCGCTGATATATAAAAAAGATCGCTAGATATTAGCATGAAGGCAATTGGATTGAGCGGGATAACAATAGCACGTACAAACAACAGTAGGCTGGTGCACCAAACAAGTCATACCGTAAATAAATGCCTATCGTATCACGATGTCAGCTTTTGTGTTCCATTGATCCAGAACACGGATGGGTATTATATCTTGCCTGCAAAGAGAGCCACATCAGGATCTTGGCCAATGGCCACAAATAACCGAGTTGCATTGAGCCATACTGGTGCCAAAATTACGTGCCATGCTACAAGGACCACAATTGATTTTTGCAAATGAAGCCCAACCAACGTCTTGTCCTTGGATCCAGTCCATGCTTGACCGCAAAGTGTATCGAGTGCATTAAGAGTCCCAAGCGCTACGCTGGATGATGTGATGGTTGTAAACATGGTTCCAAGTGCTGAGCCTGCCAGTTCATTTGGTCCCTGTTACAGGTATGGTGATGGCTTATGTCAATACAAGCGACTCGAGGTCTTGTATGTGGAAAGTAAAGACATACGAGGTGTCCAAACGCTGACACGTATGTCAGCTTACTTAGTAAATTGAGCAGATAGAATCCTGCAACCGGTATACTGTTTCGAGAAAGCCAATGCAGCTCGTGTGAAGTAGAGGACACCCTTGATGATGATATGGGTATGGATGTAGATTTGATAAGTGGTGTCGTCTCATTCGGTGACATGGTGATCGTTGTGTAAAGATATGAGATATTAAGGATCGAGAGGGCGTTCGTAAAAGGGGAAAGGGAGGATACGTTGGATATGGCGGAGGCAACAGACCATGATTGGATTGTTTTTATACAGTCTCATACTACTATTTCTTCTTTTTGGATTGGACTTCTCGACCCCATTTTCAAAGTTGCCTCACCTCCCCCCCCAGATACATCTTCACACCTCTCCTCCGCTCATGCAGCCGTTTCTTTTCGCAGCTAAACTTAGTAATATCGCTTATCAGCTCGTTTTTGCGTCACAAAACTACCACGTATATATATGTTTCTTGCCCCATCTTGCATGGATTCTACGTTTATTCACTGGCACACTCTTTAGCAGCATCATCCATTGCATATGTGCACGCTCTTGTACATTGGTATGTATTGAAATCAAAGGCGTCGGCATTTGTAGGCTTGATTTAAAGTCGGTAGGATGTGCATATCAGGCACAAATTATACGGAGTGAGTTGGGGGTGTAAACCAAATCACTAACGCTAATGTCTCCTTCGAGGAAAAAGAGAAAGAGAGAATCAACACAAACTTCCTTGGTCTGCAGCAAGATCATCCAATGAGCTGCTGTTGTACTCGGCACGTAGTTGACATTGCATATTGAATTGGTGCCCTCTAATAACGCCACAAGCCGATTCGTTTGAAACAATAAGCTGTTCTACCATAGAAATAATGATACCAGGAGCATCATCATACATCCATTGCAAGTGTCAGCTGCCGATCCCATCGTTATATGTCTCCGCACCACGATCATGCCGCTTTGTGTTGCACCCCGTGTCTTGGCAGGCTGTGATGCGTTCACAAGCAGATGGCACTACTGCCCGCTTTTCATCCAGCCTTTTAATTTTCCAGTTTATGTACACACGTCATGTTTTTATGTGCAGCTTTGGGTAATACCGGATACGTTTTGCACAAATCATTTCATGTTTTGATCATCCACCAAGAGAACCTCACGCATACTAGCACCAACTTGAATATAAATCGCTACATCCGCATATCCACTTTTCGTATCAGGTGGCTATAATTGAATGCTTAATTTTTTTTCGCCATTCACTCTAATGTTGAATGCAAGCGATAACGAATAGACCACACGTGATATTCCTTTTCAGCACATTGTTCATGCGTGGCAATGCTTGTCGATCCTTTGTTTATACAAGTTGCGTACATACATGGCTCTATATACACATATCCGAAAACAGCAATTATGATGTTGACGATATAACCCTCTCTTCTTCATGCTTGATGCGATGGTGTGTTTTTTGTACTACGGCTGACCAATGGATATTGGCAATGTAGATGGTATGTATCCCTGCTGCTGAGAAGATTGCCAAGCACAGCCCTATCCATAAACCAGACAAGCCCCAGCCTGCTATGAATGCAATGGCGTATGCTGCAGGACAACCAATCCCATAGTATGATCCCAAGTTGATCCATGCCGTTATTGCAGGTCGTCCAATACCACGCAAGATACCCGTGCATGTGTTGCCGATTGTTTTTGCCACCAGATACAAAGCAAAAAGCGGGATTAGGCTTACTACCACGTTACGCACCATTTCTTGGTCATCGTTGGATGCAGGTGCGAACCATTGGGCTACTTGGTAACGCAGCGACCAAAGTACTATTGTTGTTATACTTCCAGCTATGGTGGCCCATATGTAAGCGGTGACAATAGCCATCCATGGGATTTTGTTTTCTCCTAATCGGTTCCCAACACGGATAGCTGCAGCTGTGGATATACCCCAACCTACTGAGCTTGTCATATCATCGAGACTCATGAGGATGGACTGCGCTGCCAAAAGAAGTGCCTTCTCTCCCACATCGATATAGGAGGCACCAAGTGATAAGAGGTCGTAGCACCATAGTTCAGAAACCGCATTAATCATTCCTGGTACAGCATATCGAAAAAATAGGGGCCAATCTTGAAGGCTTGCTTTAAGATCCCAACCGCCCCAACCTTCACTTCCACGCACCATCTTTGCGTATAGGATGATACCCAATAACATCATCCAGTAGGTAACGCTTTGTGCTAAGGGCACACCCACAAATCCAAGTTGCATCCAAAATGTCAATACATAGGTGAGCAAGATGCTGAGTGGAGCCACCACGCATTGCACAGTGACGCTTGCTCCCATAACACCTTGTGCTTGCGTATATTTACGTATCGCCTCGCTATAACAAACATGCACGTTAGTATATACATAACATGGCATATGGGTAAATACTTGCAAGCAGCTGTAAGCAGGTGCACCCAATAAATAATAGCGGAGATAGAGGCCTGCATCAAACATTGGTGACATTTCAGGAACAATCTAAAGAATACAAAACCCGTACCTGCATAATGTGCAACATCTGGATCCTGCCCTATTGTTAGAAACAGCCTTGTGGCGTTCAACCAAAGAACAGCTGTGACCATGTACATAACACCAAGTATGAGAAATGTGCGTTGTAGATGTATTCCAATAAGCGTTTTATCTCGTGCCCCGGTCCAGGCTTGTGAGCTTAGTGTGTCAAGGGCACTCATCGCACCATACGTAATGCTAAAGGCTGTCATGGATGCGAACATCAACGCCAGCGCTGATGCAGCCAATTCGGTAGATCCCTGAAACCAGAAAATCTCTTAGCTTTTATCGATAATTTGGTTGCCATGGCACTTTGCTTACCAAATGACCACAGGCCACAACACCCACTGTTCTTGACGTCAGTGTTAAAGCATAGTACCCAACAATAGGTAAGCTGTTGCGAATGAACCATCTTAATTCAAACACTGTTGCTGTGCGGTCTTCGTCGAGCACTTGATTGGGGTCTATCAGTGATGTTGTCTCATCATCAAAAAGCTGCTGTTGGTGTTGGCGGGATACCATGCAAAAGAAAGATGTAATCAGACTTGTTTTGGGAAAGCTGCTGTGTATAAAACGGGGAAGGGGTCACAGATCCAGGGTAACACACTATCGTCATCAGATGCCATCATTTCCTATCCAGATGATAATTATGGCACTTTCGATCCTTTTTCTGCTTGCTATCCATAGACATCGATCAAGGTCTTTATTAACATATTGTGTGGGATAGCTAGTGGTGTCAATTAACATGGCTTTTTACGCTATTGTGTATTCTTATGCAGATTGGATCTGGTCCATGCAGCATGCATACATTAGCTCAATCGTATACCTTGAAAAAAAGACCATCGTTTATCCACATGACATGTTAGCTTTTGATGTTCATTATAGTGCAGTGTGTAGTGCAGCGAATCCAGGCAACGTCTGTGATAAATCCAATCTGCTGTTGTCATGGTGCTATCGCTGTAGGATTCAATGCAAAGCCGTCCAATGAGGGACGTCTTTTCCTGTTCTCCACTCCCATCCTCTTGCCTCTTTCATCCATTCTCAACGGTTGCCCCATTCAAGTACAACTACCACCTGCGAACGATTGTCCTGCTTCAACCCATCATGTCAACCCTACAACTGTCTTGATCCTATTGTCTTTGACTGAATGGCAACTGCATGGCATGTGCACAGCCTTCTTGTAACTCTACTACAACACACGCGTTCCTTGATACAACACACTCTCTTGCACTCTCATCCGCCACAACCAATCGTAACAGCATTCATTCCAGCAGTTGCTATTTGCGTACCCTTTACACCATTATCTCAAACAGCGTTCTTTACTTGCAGCAGCATGCCTTGCAGCCTTTTCTATGTGAACAGCAGATATCCATTGTATAGAAGCAGCTTTGTTCATGTGTAGCGACTTGGCATTAATACATACGGATCCTTATGGATGTCGCCATATCAGCCATCAACTACTACTACTACTGCGCAATACAAGAATTCTTTACCTGGTTGAGCTGCGATAGAAAGTGAACAAGCAAATGATTGACCAACTGCCGGATGGAAAAGGAAGCGATCGCATGAGTTCCTTGTATCAACGTATTGCACTTGCATTGGTTATGGATGGATGGATGCAATCAAGCACAGTGGTGGATGATCCTGATATGTCGATTTGATTACTTTGTACGTCGTCAGCAGGAAGGATGGATCATGTTGCGTGGATGCGGTTGAGCATGATGATGGATTGGATGGCATGGATGAGACGGCTTGTATCTTTGACGATGGCCAGTTTGCCGCCATGGATGATATTGCATGTTGGAGCCAAGGCACGCATAGCAGCTAGTTTGCAATCCTGGAAGAAGATGTTTACGACGGTAGCAACCAAGGATTCAATGACGCAACGATAATGTTACCCACCGATTCTATGTGATCCACTTGGCTAGTTTCTGGAATGAATGGCAGGATAGAAATCACATCATTGTATCGAGACGCTTTTGTTGTTTTTATCACATTACATTCATTAAAGCTTCCTTGTTGATATGCTGATAGGCGATAAGCAGCGGATTGTACACAGGTTTAAATAGATGCTTGTATTTGCAAAGATAATAAACCCATAGTGAATGGTACCCAACAATAATGCTTGTGACAAGAATTTGACCCCTTTAATATTAAGTGATTATGTCTAAGAAAGAGTGGGGCTGTGATGTGATATGACATGAGTACAGACGTATGCGTATGACGACTTCCAGCATCATGCACTACATTTTGTATGTGTGACCTTATATGGGTACGGTCTCTGGAGACAAGCGATGCCATCGCCCCTGCCATTCCTTCATACGAATACTCTCGGATGCACTTATTATTTTGGCTTGTTAACCATACCATGGTTCCATACGGTCTATCACACCCGAACCTTACTATAGGAGCAGGAACCATTATGCAATCTCCACCAATAAGATCGAACTCCAGGCCCCGCCCTCTCTGCATTGTAATTGTACAAACGCGTCCTTTCTGCATCTTTGGCTCTAATACGAGTGAGGCAGTTGTCCATGAACAAAGAGCACTTCCCATATAGCATCATGCTTATAGCATATGAAAAACATAAAGACATTCATATCTTCAAACTTTTCAATGGAGCGTGGAGTCTTCAATAGAATGGATCCTGCCCCTGCCTACCGATGTTAGTAAGGTCCGCTTATGATATGGTTAACCAACCAAAAAAAGATCAGTACATTCCGAGAGTAAAAGAGAAGTAATTCTTCTGCTTATCTCTAGGTTTCGTACTCATAGATGTTATACATACAAAATAGCGAATGCTGGAAGTTGCCACTGAATAAGTATATGCATGTACTCGAGCCACAATGTATCGGAGCTCACTCTTAAATGTAATGATTTAAGCTTACAATGGACCAAGTTTCTGTAACAAGCACTATTGTTGGGTGCCATTCACTATGGGTTTATTATCTTTGCAAATACAAGCGCCTATTTAAACCTGCGTATAATCCTAAGAACAACCACTACCTATCGTGTATCAGCATATAAATAAGGAAGCTTTATTCAACGAATGTAATATGACAAAAGGAATAAAAGCGTCTCGATACAATGATGTAGATGGTCCAATCTCGCTCAAAATTCTACCATCCCGTTCATTCCAGAACCCAACCAGTGGACCATATAGAATCAGCGGGTATCGTTGTGCCATTGTATTCTTGGTTGCTGCTGTCATAAGCGTTTTCATCTTCACCCATGATCGCAAACTAGTTGCTGTGCGTCCCTTGACCCAACATTCCAATATCATCCATGCCGGCAAATCGCCTTTCGTCAAAGATAAAAGCCCACTAGACAACCCCATCCAATCCATCATTGTCCTCAGCGGTATCCACGTGGTACGATCCATTGTTCCTGCTGACACTGCGCCAAGTAACCAAAGCAGCATTCCAGGATTCCTCAATACTGCACTTGATTCCATCCACCCATCAAATCCAATATGTCGGTTAAAGATAGCCATGTGATTGCTGCTGATATCTCCCTTTTCCATCCAGCTGTTGGTCTATCGCATTCTTGGTTTTCCATCGTAGCTCAACCAGGTGAAGATTGCTTATATTGCAGTGAGTTCGATAGCTGATATGGGAACCCATTCACTGGAATTTGTATGTATCAAAGCAAGTTGCTGCAAGTAACTTGAGACAATGAAGTAAAGGCCTGGTAATAGCAACTGCTGCTACGTTTGGTATCGGCAGAGGAGTGTACAAGAGTGCGTGTGTAGTAGTAGAGTGACAAGGCTGTGAATGCTGTTTGAGACAATGGAGTAAAGACCTTGCTAATAGCAACTGCTAGAATGAGGCTGTTACCATTGGTTGTGGCAAAAGAGCGTACAAGGGAACGTGCAGTGTCAAGGAATGCGGGTGTTGCTGTCGTGTGGGGAGTACACGCCATGGAACTTGCCATTCAGTCAAAGACAGTCGGATCAAGACAGTTGTAAGATTGACATGATGGGTTGAAGCAGGAGAGTCATTCGCAGATGGTAGTTGTACTTGAATGCATCAACAGTTGAGAATGGAAAGAAGAGGGAAATAAAGTGGGAGTGGAAGAGGTGGAAATTAAATCTGTCAGCCAGTCAGACATATCTATACACACCGATATCAATGCATGATACATATTGGGATTGCCTGTCTCGAACCTCAAACTTTCACACATTGTGCTCTAGGGCATGCTGATCAACTTTGTCTTAATAACGAACCCACACTTCATTTGAAAATTTCGAAAGGGAGAGCATAATGTGGGGCTTACTATAGTGGACGGAAATTGGGAAAGCGCCGGATTTATGAAAAAGCCAATTACTATGTAGTTTCTTGGGATCCCCCATCTCGCACTTGAAACTTTGTCAGAAGGTTCTCTGCGTCATGCTGATCAACTTCATTCATTAAAAACCGTATGCTTCATTATGATGTTTCCATGAATCGGGCGGTCCAAATATAGGATAGACGGAGCGCAAGTAGGGTACATAGTGCACACCCCCGCAGTTGTCCATCTCCATTGTGTAACTTATTCAGGGCGCTGGGCGTCAACATGCTGATCATCTCCATTCATATTAAAGTCGCAGGCTTCATTGTGAGAATTAAAATGGGAGCGTCGGATGATGAACAGATGGGTATATATGGAGTGTGGACGCTCCATAACCTTGAGATTGCCTCTTTCGAACCTGAAACTTTCACACAAGATGCTCATTGACACGCTGATCAACTTTGCCTTAATAAAGAACTCATGCTTCATTTGAAAATCTTGAATGGGAGGATGTAATGTGGGGTTTACTATGATGGACAGAAATTCCGTACCCCGCCGGAATTCATGAAATACCATTTAGTATACATAATCTTGGGATTCCCCATTAGGGATCTGAAAGTTGGTAAGAAGGTTCTCTGAGTCATGCTGATCACCTCCATTCATATAAAATCCGCATGCATCATTTTGAGAACTTTGAATGCGAACGGCCCAAATATACGAAAGACGATGGATGGGCGGGAACGTCCCCGACATTGCCCATCTCCAGTCGGGAAGCATCCACACATGGTGCTGTCGACCATGACGAGCAACCTTGTTCGATTGAAGAGCCCATGTTTCATTGTAAAGTTTAGATATACAGGCAGCTTTATATTTTACTATGCTGTAAGCGTGATGCTATATGACAAGTGGTCTTTGTTCATTGTAAAGTAGCTTGACACTAATAGAGCGGAACATGCGCAGGGTCGTGCTTGTGCAACACAGCTCATTTGCATGATACTTCATAATGAACAACCACCACTTGTCATATAGCATCTCGCTTTTCATATGTAAAAACGTAAATCTGCCTGCATCTAGAATTGGCAGGCTTGATTGGGAAAACATGATTGACAAGGTGCGCTCCACCCAGCCGAGCAATGTTGTTCTATGAACGAGCCCATGTTTCTTTGTAAAGTTTAGAGATAAATGCACTTTTACGTTTTTACATATGCTGAAAGCATGATGCTTTATGACAAGTGGTGTTTGTTCATTGCCAAGTAGCTTGACACTAATAGAGAGGAAGATGTGCAGGTCGTGCTTGTGCAGCACAACTCATTTGCATGATACTTCACAATGAACAAACATCACTTGTCATATAGGATCATGGTTTTCAGCATATGTAAGAAGATAAATGTGCATTTATCTCTAAACTTTACAATAAAACATGGGCTCTTTCATAGAACAATATTGCTCGTCGTGGTGGAGCGCACCTTGTCAATCATGTTTTCCCAATCAAGCCTGCCAATTCTAGATGCAGGTAGATTTACGTTTTTACATATGCTGAAAGCGTGATGCTATATGTAAGTGGTGTTTGTTCATTGTGAAGTATCATGCAAATGAGCTATGTTACACGTGCACGCCCCTCTGCATCTTCGGCTCTATCAGGGTCGAGCTACCTGACCATGAACAAACACCACTTGTCATATAGCATCATGCTTTTCGGCATATGTAAAACGAGAAAGTGCATTTATCTCAAAACTTTACAATGAAACATGGGCTCTTTTATAGAACAATATTGCTCGTCATGGTGGAGCGCACCTTGTCAATCATGTTTCAAGATCAAACATGCCAATCCTAGATACATACACTTTTGCGTTTTTACATATGCTAAAACCATGATGCTATATGACAAGTGACATTTGTTCATTGTGAAGTATCATGCAAATAGGCTGTGTTACATATGCACGCCCCTGCGCATCTTCCGCTCTATCAGGGTCTACCATCTTGACAATGAACAAAGACCACTTGTCTTATAGTATTATGGTCACAGCATATGTAAACATAAAGATGTCCGTAACTCAAAATTCTACAATGAAACGTGGGGTCTTCATTCGAACAAAGTTGCGCGGCGGGGTGAAGCGCACCTTGTGTACAAGTTTCACGATCGTCGTGGCCATTCTCAGATTCACCCAATGTCACCACCAGCCAAAGTGGAATCGGGTCGACCTCGAGAATTTTTTTTCGACTTTGGCTGGTGGTGACATTGCGAAATCTAGGAGTGGCGAGCCTGATCCTGAAACTTGCACCCAAGGTGCGCTTCACCCCGACGAGCAACTTTGCTCTATGAAAGAGCCCATGTTTCATTGTAAAGTTTAGAGATACAGGCACCTTTATGTTTTACATATGCTGTAAGCGTGATGCTATATGACAAGTGGTCTTTGTTCATTGGGAAGTATCATGCAAATGAGCTGTGTTGCACAAAGAAGTCCGTCTGCATCTTCAGCTCTATCGGGGTCTACCTACTTGACAATGAACAAAGGCCACTCTCCACATAGCATCACGTTTACATCATATGTAAAAACATAAAGGTGCCTGTTTCTCCAAATTTCCATAATGATGTGTAAAGGCTTTATGAGAACGATGTTGTTCAGCATGATCGAGAGCACCTCCTGGCCAAGTTTCGAGGTCGCCATGGGCAATATCGGCGCGCACGGCCGCACGCCCTAATTATGTTTTCATCCATTCGTCGTCTCTCCCACATTCAAGGTTTTCATAATGAACTCTGGGGTCTTTATGAGAACGAAATTGCTCGGCGTGGTCGAAAGGGTGTTGAGTGAAAGTTTCATGTTCGAGGTAGCCAATCTCGAGGAACAGGAGCGCCGACCCACTTTTCTCTTACATTAGGACTGGCCGGCATTCAAAATGTTCATAATGAACCATGCGGTTTTTAAATGAATGGAGTTGATGAGCATGTGCGGGAGTATCTTCTGACCAAGTTTCAAGTGCGAGATGGGGAATCCCAAGAAACTACATAGTATTTGACTTTTTCATAAATCCGGCGCTTTCCCAATTTCCGACCATCATAGTAAACCCCACATTATACCCTCCCATTTAAAACTTTTGAATGAAGTGTGGGTTCTTTATTAAGACAAAGTTGATCAGAATGACCAAGAGCATCTTGTGTGAAAGTTTCAGGTTCGAGAGAGGCAATCTCAAGATCATGGATCATTTACATTGTGCATGGATTTGTATGGCAGTGTCTGATCTTAATAATTTCCACTTCTTCCACTCCACGCTTCTTGTCTCTTCCTCCCAATCTCAATTGTTGCCCCATTCAAGTACAATTACAGCTGCGAACGATTGTCCTGCGTCAACCCATCATGTCCTTTCTTCAGTCGTTTTGATCCGATTGCCTTTGACTGAATAGCAAGCCCATGGCGTGTGTACCCCACTACAACGCGTGCCTTTCTTGATACTACACACTGCCTTGCACACTCCCCCACCACGATCAAACGCAACAACGTTCATTACAGCAGTTGCCAGTAGCAAGGTGCACAGCTTTACTTGCAACAACTTGATTTACAGCCTTTCGTATGCGTGAACAGCAGATAGCCATTGTGCAGCTTTATTTACGTGCAGCAACTCGCTTTGATACATCCTGGTGCCCGTCGATGATGCGATATCAGCTATCAAGTACACTCCATTGCAAGCAATCTTCACCTTGCTGAGCTGCAACGGAAGAAAATGGCGATGAAAGAGATAGATCAGGAGCCGGATGGAAAGTGAAGCATGCAGCGATCACATGGCTCTTTTCAACCAACATCGTGGATTTTATGGATGGATGCAATCAAGTGCAGTGATGGAGAATTCTGGAATGTTGCTTTGGTTACTTGTCGCATTGCCAGCAGGAAGGATGGATCATATCACGTGGATACGGCTGAGGGTGATGCCGGATGGAATGGGATTGACAAAAGGGCTTTTATCTTTGACCAAAGATGTTATACGGCAGTGGTTGGATATATGGCCAATGCTTGCAGCAACATATTTCGGATCATGGATGAAGGATGGTTATGACGGCAGCAACCAAGGACGCAATGACACAATTACATATCCCTGTTCCTCTCTGTGATTTACCCGTATCTTATTCAATTAGCAATACTGCTCCTTTATCATTTGTACTAGATAACATTTACCTACCACATGCTATTCTTTCATTGAATGAAAATTTGGATCAACATAATATCTAAGATGGTATCGTGCTATCATGTGATATGTGCGAGATGTGGATCACTTGGTTGGTTTCTGGATTGAAAAGGGGAATGGAAATTGAATGTAGGAAAGAGAGAGTGGATCATTTACATCATCGTATGAGGATCCATTCGCTAAAGCTTTCTAGTCCACATGCTGCCAGTACAGTAGAGGGTCTATTCTCGGTCTAATGAACACTCTACTGCCCATTTTCTTTATGTTAAACAGCTGTCAAGCAGCAACATGATGTTGTGGTGTCTCCTTAATTTCGCTCGGGTATTTAGCCATGTAGATACGTAAACCACCTCCACGTGAAACATCTTTAAAGCACACTCGCCACAGCATGTCACGCGACATGATCTCTCACAGTTGTAAACAAGACGTCATGATGCATCACGACGAGAGCAAATGAAAGGTCTCTATCCTGTTTGAGATGGTTCGAGCTTAAATGCAAGTCATGTCTCAGGTTGCTTAACAATAAATCAGTGATTATATGCCCCGTTGATAGAAACCTGTCGAAGCGCACCTGCATCATCAACCACTCAGCTGGTTTGCATGAAAAAGGGCGCCAAGAGAAAAATCAGCCAATTTAACCCAGCATCTCGGCTTGGCTTTCCCTTCTTCACTCTTTCTTTCTTCTTTCAATCACAAACAATCAAAGATCATGGTTGGCGACTGCTGTCTCATTATCCTCATCCTTTTGCTCCCCCCTCTTGGTGTGTTCTTGATGAAGGGATGCAACTCTGATTTCTGGATCAACGTGTAAGTAGCCTTTCCCTCTATACCGTCGTCGTTCTTGCTGCGTTGCCATCTAATACTATACGCATCGTGATTAGTTGCTTGACCATTCTTGGTTATTTGCCTGGTGAGTATAGAGCTTCAAGTCTTTTGACTTTATGTTTTTTGACTTTTGCTAAACGGATACGGATAATAGGTCACCTGCACGCATTTTACGTGCTTGTCAAGGACCGAGAACAAAGACAACAACAGCAACAGATCCCTCCTCCCCCACCTGGATACGGTGCCGTTCCTACTCAACCACAATAACCATTTTGAACTTGGAAAAGCGTTCTTTGTTCATATTGTACCCTTTATTATCCTATATATCCAAATCCTCCGGTTCACGGAAATACATTTCTTACCACCAATTACCAACTCGGTGGCTTACACGAAAAGAGCAACGTTGTGAAACGCATGACAAGTTACACGACACATGCAGAGTGGGACAAAGGAAAAGATACCAGATTCATTTGATGGGATGAAAAGGGTTCGTCTATGGATATGTATAAAAGGGATGGTACATGTTTGGTTTGTAGCCCTTAAGGTGCGAGTGCATGGTGGATGATGGTTGTTGGTAAATGAGTATTTGTGAGTGAAGAAGAGGGGTGGGTGGGATCTTCAGTAATCTGAGCTCAGCTGTTCCAGGTCCTGTTCCGAGAAGCCCAACAATGTGAGCACGTATTTGAGACTTTTCTGATTGATACGCGAAGGTGCCTACAAGATGACGGTGGATCTATTAGCGCATGATTCCTCATACCCATCCCTCCATTCTTTTTTACCTGTTGTTGGACACGAGGCTTGGCGTTAAAGGCAATACCGAGACCAGCCTTGTTCAACATCCATAAATCATTGGCACCGTCACCAACAGCAATGACTTGCTTTGGAGTAACGCCTTCTGCTTGAGCAAGCACATCCAACAATTCAGCTTTCCTGATACCGTCGACAACAGGTCCAACCGTCTCGCCAGTCAATGTTTTTCCATCCCAGGACACTTTGAGCTACACAACAACAACAACCATCGATGCCGTTTTAGCGCGCGGAAGATCGACCAACAAAATAAGTGCATGATCTTTACCTGATTTGCAAATGCATAATCCAATCCAAGCTCGGCTTTGACATAGAGTGCCAATGGCATGAAACCACCTATAATAACAACACTCCATCTTGATCAGAACCCAATACAACACGACCAGAGCGATTTACTTACCACTGATGACAGCTAATTTGAATCCGAGTTTCTTAAGGGCACGACACAGGAAATGGGCGCCTTCAGTGAAAGTCAAACTCTCCTTGACCTTTTCGATAACATCCACACTTGTGCCATTGAGCAGAGCAACACGACGACGCAATGATTCCTTAAAGTCGATTTCGCCATTCATAGCTGCTTCAGTGATAGCCTAGAGACAATGTCAGTTGAACCCATGTCTTCCCTTATTGATCGAGTGATGATTACTTACGGCGACCTCATCCACCACGCCAGCATGTCGAGCGATTTCATCGATAACTTCTTGACGAATAAGCGTTGAATCCATATCAAAGACAACGAGTCGTTTGTTCTTGCGAAAGACATCATCACGTTGAAGGGCAATATCAGTGCCATGGCTGGATGAAAGTTCAAAAAGATCGGTGCGCAATTTGGACATGTCGAGTGTTTGAGGAACGGAAAGACGAAAGTCAGCACACGATAGCATACCACCATCCTTGTTGAGAGGTGAGAGCTTCTCCACTGAAATACGATACTTTAAGCAGAACTGTGCCCAATCACGTAAAAAGGCAGGCTGAAGACCATTCTGATTCAACAAACTTGCTGCATACTTGAAACGACCCACATAAGGTGCTTCTTCGAGCGAGGGTGGAACTCCTTGTGGATCACGTTCACCCAAACGACCTTCTTCTTGAGAGTGGCGTACAGGAGGTTCGGTTGCTTCAGTATCAGGCACATTATATGTCAGCGTAGCATCCCACTTTTCGGCTGCTGCTGCAAGGCTCTTGAAAATGGCATCGCTATCCGATCGAAGCGTAATGAGCACACCGAATGTGACATGGTGATAAAGACGAGACAACATGCAGTCGTTAATGTCGCAGGGGTGGTTGGCAAGGCAATCAAGGACGGCACCAACAATATCAGTGCCATGAGGACCTGCCATGGTGACGAGCACCTGCTTGTCCTTGCTGGCCAAAGGGGCTGTGGTGGTGGCGTTCGTGTTATTGGATGCCATAGTTTGATAAGAGATAAAAAGATGATCAAAGGAGATCTATCCGCTGGTGACAAATATTGACGCTGAGTTGTCAATACAATGAATCACATGATGATAATCAATGGACAACTGTTCTATGCCCTCCATGAACTCACCTGGACATGCCTTATACCATACAGACCCATAATCCATACATATTACCTGAGAAGTGCACGTGATCATAATAAAAGAAGAAGGAGAAGAAGAGTACAAATCTTGACTGGATATTTCACTAAATGTAGAAGGTGATGCATGGTCGATGGATTGTGTAGCTTGTGTAGCTTGTGTCCCAGATCAAAAAAATCACTGATGGGAATGGTTCTCACGAAAATGTTGGATAAGGTAATGGTGCATGAATAGCTGGTGGTATGGTTACACTAGTGCTCAGGAGGTCACTTTTTTGAAAGGAAACCCGCCAAGGTGGTGGATGGATGCTGATGATAACATGGAGGAAGGTGTGTATTGTGGTTAGCTTTATGATAATAAGAGAGCAATGACGAAGGGGATCGTACGGGAAAGGTTGTTTTCGGTATGGTGTTGTTAAATGAGTATACATGCACAATGGTGATTTTTACAACTATGCGGGCTAATTACATGGGAAAGATACAGCATATGAAAAGAATAAGCCTATGATTTGAACAAGATGATTATCCATCTTGTTATTATACAGGTGATATGGCAGCCGGTATATCTTGACTTGATGCTGATGAACGGCCCATTCTTGTCGGGGTCCATGTGGTCAAGCGTTTAAAGACACCTGACATGTTATTGCTTTGCTGTTCTTCAACACAAGAGTGGGCTTCCCAAGGCTTGCACAGCCGTTTCTTGCCATCATGGAAGAGTAGATCAGCATGATCTTCTTCAGTATCATGAAGTACCTCTGGATCATAGATACATTCAAAACTGCACTCAAGATTGTCTTGTTCAAATTTATGGATGACAGGAGGTTCCTTGCTGATCCTGACAGACAATGATTTCTTTCGCTTGGATGATGTTTTGGTCTTTGTAGTTGTATCCAGAGATAGTCTACGAAGTTGGCTGATCATGGTTGTCATCTTTGTTTGAAAAGAAGATAAAGGATGAAAAGAAAGAGATCGTTCACACGAACACAACAAACCCCTTTTCTTTCTCTTTCAGTGCTCACACACCTTGTGCCCAAGAACCAATGGTGTTGCACCATTCCACTTTTAACACAGTTAGCTGCTGCTGCTGTTGCTCCCCGCGGAGCTAGTCTTCATCTGGCTGGCGTGTGCAGTAATCCGATTTGGCGAATCATTCAACACACAAAGAAAATCCGTGTTACCCTCTCTTCATATCCCAAATTGTATCATACATAATGAAGATTTATTTTCTTTATTGTATCATTCTCTCACTCTATAAGATTTGTATTGGTTGGTGGTATTATCTACAGATGTATGAGGTGGAAAAGGAAAGGGGTTGAATCACAATTTATATAAGCGACGAATAGGCTCTGTTGTTCGCTTGATTCTTGCTAGGATCTTCAGACGCCATAGCGCATACATATAAGCGCCTAATCCCGATGAAAGAGCGACACCCGAAAATGCATAAAAAGCGATTGGATCGTCTTCAAAATAGTTCCTCAAGTTCATGCCAAAGAGTGCACCATATACGCTAACGATACTTGCTGAAAGAGTAATGATGGTCAATCGAATATCGAACCACATAAGAGAGTTGCGCGATACATCAAGAATAATTTGCACAATTTCTTCAGTCGATCGCATATTGGATATCAATGATGACGCTGTGCTGGCAATTTCCTCTGTTTGCTTCAAGTAGGATTCCAATAACAACTCCACTTCTTCGTGATCCGACGAATCTCTAGGTTTTCCAGCCTTCTTTGCGGTAAGATACATTGCTGCCAAGTCCTCATCTACAAGTTAAACGTAGATTAATATCCTTCCTTTCTCTTCACTCGCTCGCGATATGCATTACCATTATCCAAGACATCTTCGATTGCATCATGAATGGACAAGGCATCTTTTTCAAACTTGGAGAGCTTTTTTGAATACTGCAACAGGTCGCGTAGATGGCTTTGTTTGACTGATTGTTCCACGTCTGCAATTTCTTCCAGATCCCCCAATAGCTTGTTGACAGGTGTCTCGAGTACTTCCAATTGCGATTGTAAAGAGGAAACCACTGATACCAATATCGCTTCCAGTGCCCTACAAGAGCCAAACTATTAATGATCGTGTGACACTCACTCATGCGACTGTCATTGATTTTACCGGAATTCAAATGGCAATTCGTGGTTGGTACGTAGACGTTCTTGCAAGTCATATATAAAGATGCTTTGATTGTAGCTATCGGAAGATCCAAATGTATCGAATAAAATGACGAGATCGCTTTTGACAAGGGCTTTGAGATGCGCTATATTGACGAGGATCGCTTCGGGTCGTACCAAGATGGATGGTTTTTGATAGGCCGAGTGTGTATCAATGCCACGCAAGTCGCGTGGTAACAAGGAATGTCGTTGGCAAATATCCGATTTACCAAACTCGCCCGCAGTGATTCTGACAGCACCTGTGGCATCAAACTCTGTACCTGTGTATATGAATGTATGTGTACACATACGAGTAACACAAATAAACCCGGTTATAACTTTGTCAACAGAAACCATATAGAAATAATATCATAGTAGCTTACAGCGTAGCTTCAAGTCACCCTTTTTGACAGCAACAGCATGGGTGGTTGCAAGTCGTGAGTGTTCTTTAACGTATCTTGGTTGTTGACGATGCAGACGACTGAATGTCAATGGCCATTGTGTAGTGGTAGTAGCTGTAGTTACTCGTCGACGTGCGATTCTTGTGAAGGCTACACTAGGTCGGCAAGGGACATTCCTCAAACATTGGAATGCGATCGGGATCATGCCAGGAATGGAGCAGTTGAGGAAAGGGCGACGTTGTTGTATTGGTGGCACAAGTAAAGACAAGGTTCTTTTGTTGTACTTTTCAGGCAAAGGAGAAATTCAACCGACCAACAACAATGCAACCTCCCTCCTCCACTCACTTTGGATTGGCGGCATTTGACAGCGACACTCGTTGAACACACAACAAAGAGCACCAGAATGCACATGACCTGTTCATTATAGACATAGCACAGAAGGCTTGTCTCGGAGTCAATGAGGATAATATGATATACACGCTTGCTGCCCTAAGTAGCATCGATGATATTCTTCTAATTGTTACTAGCATGTTGCACTGTATTCTTCTTACATAAATATGATATTGGCTCTTGAAGACTGCCACCATTCATACAAATGATAATCTTGGTTCAGAAAAACAGCTCTTGTTGGCAGTTTCATGGGCCAGCTATTATGCTGCGTTTCAAGCTGAAGCGGAAAGTGATTGTGTGCATGATCTGTGCCGACAAGTGGTAGTGCATTTTTTTTATGAGCAGCACTTTGAAATGCATGGCCGTCCTTGCATAGCCTTGACATGGTTGTACGTTGTTCATTCTCAGCTATATGCACGTCTTCCAGAAAGCGCAGTATGGTTGTCAGACAGCGAAATCGATAACATAGCGAGTCCGCAATACGATGCAAACCGGGGGAGGGGGTGCTATGAGATATGCTTCTTCAGCCCAGCGATCTTTTGATATCTCCAGTACAGTAAATCGAATCGAGTAAGCGGTATGTGCACTTGTCACGGTCATCGATGAATAACACTACAACATCATGCATATGGTAAATGCACGTCAAAGCAGCCCCATGCAATCACCATTGCTCACGTGTGTATTATATACGCAGTGCCAATAGTAACGGAGTATTCGACCTTTCTCATGCACATTTTCGGTTGCATGGAAGTCCTTGGTTTCCTTGTTGACATGTGCTGTTGCTAGCAATTTGCATGTGCATCGCCACAAAAGGTGTTACAAGCCCTAAATGGAGTATGGGTAGCTGTTGGCATTATACATGTGTATGTGTGCCAGCTAACTCGTAGAGTATATATCTATCGCTGATTGCGTCAGATTTAATGGAAGCAATGGATGATAATGTACCATCTTTGCCAGTACAAATGTTGATGACCCTGAATCCTTTAATGACATGCATTGGCCAATGAATGCAAAAATAGCTCCGCCATGGATGCGTTGGATAGGTAGTCGTTTCTCTTATCAAGTTTTGTGATACGTGATGGCGTCAGATTTAGCCAGCAGCATGCTTTGGTACATCGGATGATCGGCAATCACCGATTTAGGCTAAACCATCCTCCAGCAGGTTTGATCATACCCTCGTTTAATATCGCTAGTCTAATTTGTGGCTGCTAGTTCTATCATCGCTAATAGAGCGTTTATGTTCTCTTGAAAGGAAATTGTTTCCTCATGGGGAGGGACGAATAATGCATGCTATACGTGAATAGGTTAACCTGCTGGATCACTACAAGCATCATGCTTATCATGTCATTGTGCTACGTATACAGAAATGGTTGTCCAATGTATGATGATTAAGAAATCCATGTTTACCAATTGTTCGTCTAAGGAGAAAATAAAGAAACCAGTTGTAGATATGAAAAAGTAGAAATACAACGGGAAGAAAGGAATCGCAACGAGATGCTATATATGAAGGGGGTAGTGTGAGAGAGTATATATATATAATGTGTGTTTGTGCGTGGATGGATCGGTGTGGAGGAAGAGAATATAGGCGATGGAATACCAGTTCCAAGGTATTGGATGATGAGAGGAGGAAGGAAGATAACATGTGGAGATCATGGCGGATGAGGGATGGTGTAAAGTAAATAAATTATCTAGTTGATTGTGGACATCATTGTCTTTTTGAAGCCTCGAATCTTTTCACATTCTCCCTTGAGGTTGTCAGCCCGTGACGTATGCCATTCACCAGACGCATGAAATTTACGAGCATAGCGCAAGCAAACTTCCTCTCGATAATTAATGTACAATTTGCGGTTGTATTGGCGCTATTACATTTATGGATCAGTAACATATAAGAAGGTTTGCATAAAGTAGACTTACCTCTTTGCGTCGTGCATCCTCAGGATAGCGATGGGTCTGATGGATTAAAAAGTCGTTTGGAAGTACCCAGTACTCAATACCAGACAAAAAGATTTCATAGAGACAGGCAGCTTTGTTGGCACCGTAACCGACAAAACGTTCCTCACACCAAGGAGAGCCTTCCTTTTTGTAGATGATGTATGGCTCATAGGAGAAATCATAGCGTGTCACCTTGTAGAGGTCGTCAGTCTCGTACCATTTGGTGTAATTGGTGGATCCATGACCTTTGAACCATCCTTTGTGGAACATGCCGATCTTATCTTCTTGCACCAATTCCATAAGCTGGTCCTTTTTAGTTGGGAAGGTACGCCAATCGTTGCCATCATCCAAATTATCAAACTCAAATGCAGGTACCACTAGTGCTGTACGTCCTTCACGTAACCGGTCCATGATATCAGGGTTACCACGGATGGATTTGCGCAAGTCGGTGCACAAGTGGAAGTCGACATCCAACATCATGATATAATCCGTGCGAGCAAACAGCTTTGCAACGTTGCGCCACATGTTGAATTGACGATCATATTGGTCCACAATCAAATGCAAGTCGACATATTTCTGCATATCCGGGTTGGATGAATGAAGTTCCTGCAACTCGGTGATCACCTCATCCTTGGTTTCATCATCCATGACATGCACCGTAGCAGAGATGGGTCCTAGATAATATCATCTAAGTCCTCTTTTCTCTTTCTCCTCATGCAATCCACCATTTACCTTTGTAATTGCTTGCAAGCCGAGAAAGCACAAGGAAACGATTTCGAGTAACCAAAGTCGACATGGTGATATCTTCTTTATCAAAGGTCTCCTTTGCTCGGAAAAAGTAAGGCGTCATGTTGCTAGGTCCCATAGCTTCTGAAAAGACCTTGCTCATAATCAAATTCTCGGGTAGCACTTGAACAGCGCCGTGGGCATTTGACCAAGCAACGCTATGGTCACTGAGTTGTTGTTGTTGTTGCTGCTGCTGCTGTTGTTGTTGTTCGTTCGAATGGGTTGAGAGGGATTCTTGTTGATCCGATTCAGCATGGGCGTCTCTGGCTTTCGGCAAGAGGCCTCCAAAGTCATGACTGGTACCACTGTAAGTTGCAACGAGATAGCTGGCAGTGTAGATGACCGAGAGAATGGCGTAAGTGATGAGTAGGTACTTGAAGAGCTTGGTTACAGCTTGTCTAAGCTCCGGTCTCATATTGGAAGATGGATAAAAGCGGGGAGAAGAGGGGAACAAGGGACACTGGGAAGATCGGATGTGAAGACACTGAAAAGGAGTGTGAATAAAGAAAAGAGAGAGCGAGTGAGAGGAGTGAGCAACCTTTTACGTGCCCGGCGACGAAAAAAAAAAAAAAAACGAGTGTATGCGAGAGAGAGTAGAAGATGAAAAAAAAAAGCACAGTGTGGGTTTATTTTTGTTCCCGCCATGTTACATTTGGAACCAAAAGCGCGCTAAAGATGGTGCTTCACTCTTAATGACAACAATGGTATGAAACTCCCTTCTATATCTTCATAGACCAACTATAAAAGAGAACCCCCCGTTAGTATATGTTGCTATGCCTTGTCTCGATCCATAGCAACACATGCAATATCATAGCAACACCTCATTTCATCTTTCCGACAGGTACAAACATTAAGAGCGTACAAGGTACATCAATAAATAAAATTCATTGGTTGCTCTTCCCCGCCATATGCTTATTCGGGTAGATGAACATGTTTATTGCAAAAGCTTGGGTCCACGCGATACAATCATGTTCACCAAAAGACTTATTATCGTTCCCATCAGCAGCTTTTGCGTATTTTCGGGAATCAAGTAGCTCTGAGTTGCATCTATTGCTGAGCTGATGGGGTTCATCCATGTCGTACATGAAGCTGCACCTTGTTCTCTTTTGCAGAAATATCCGACAGACCACATCATACTTCAAAGTGGCGCAATGCTACGGTGTTGTTCACAGCAACAGCTCATATTTATACCATTGCGTTCATTATACAACATACAGACACTGAAGCGCGAACTAGGATGATGCATGATAGCTATTGTTGTATATATATGGCATAGTAGTAGAGGGTCATCAACATCATTGATACAGATTTATTCAACGTTTGATACAAGTATGGGATTGTGGCATACATAAACACACATCCGTGCATTGTGCATTGTGCATATGGACATACATGATAATAAAGAGTGTCTAGAATATGTAATTCGAAAAGAGGGATTATTGAAAGAAAATGTGCTTCTGTCGTGCTCTGATGGTGCAACGTAACTCGAATATCATAGTCGGCTTAGAGGGAGGTGGAAACGGATGGGTATTGAGCGGATGCCGATAGCCGAATATGATTGGGCTGGGCTTATGCGTTTAGCAGTGAACGTGAGTGGGACCTGAGCAATGCTTGTTTCTCTTCCCGACAACTTTACAACTTCCACTCTTCCCTGCCATGCACGGTTATCAATCATTCCCCGTCATCAACCAACACTTCATCGTCGACCGCAAATACCAATTCCTTCGTGAAATGGGTCAAGGCGCTTATGGCGTCGTTTGGTACGTTGCTTCCTCTCATTTCAACCCCTTTCAACCCTGCTCACACACTCTACGTGTCGTTACTTGTGTACAGTGCAGCAAAAGATACAGAATCCGGTGAACAAGTAGCCATCAAGAAGGTAATAATAGTGGATCATATTAATCACAAGGATCAATACTGAAAGCTGTTGTATCAAGGTCTGCCGAATCTTTGAGAAGAACATCCTTGCCAAACGTGCCCTGCGTGAAGTGAAGCTTCTTAAGCACTTTAACGGACATGAGAATGTATGTATAGTTGAAGGCATGTGATCTTGCGTGATCTAATTATCCTTTGGTTGCCTGTAGATCACCTCCATCATCGACATGGATATCGTCAACCTTCAAGACTTTAACGAGCTGTAAGGGTTTATTATGCAATGGTAACGGTGGGACATTTAACATGGCTATTTTCAGATACTTGGTGCAAGAGCTTATGGAGGCTGATTTACATCAAATCATTCGTTCCGGACAACCATTGACCGACGCCCACTTTCAATATTTTGTTTATCAAATCTGCCGAGGATTGAAATACATCCATAGTGCGAATGTGAGTATACCATGTCGTGCCACCGCGTATCCCTCACTGATGCTCACATCTTTTGACAGGTTCTTCATCGGGATTTGAAGCCAGGTATATTAATGATCATCGATTAATTACTTTGTGTCATGGCAACTCGTCTTACATTCCATTTGCTAGGAAACTTGCTGGTCAATGCTGATTGTGAATTGAAGGTAACGGATAATCATGGATTGGAAAAACAAAGGTTAACCTGGGGTTGGTTGTTGATCATAGATCTGTGATTTCGGCTTGGCTCGTGGTTATTCGGAGAACCCTGAAAGCAATGCCGCTGGATTTATGACGGAATATGTTGCCACTCGCTGGTATCGAGCACCTGAAATCATGTTGAGCTTCCAGAACTACACAAAAGCCAGTAAGTACTTTTTTTCTTACCTTTAATTGATGGTGCCTATTAACATTTTTGATCTGTTGGCAGTTGACATGTGGTCGGTTGGTTGCATTTTTGCTGAGATGCTTGGTGGAAAGCCCCTTTTCAAAGGCCGAGACTGTAAGTCAATGGATATATATCTACAATCTGGGCCATCACTCATTCTATACATATAGATGTTGATCAACTCAATCAAATTTTGGGTATTCTTGGTACACCGGATGAAGAAACTTTACGGCGTGTGGGCAGTGAAAGGGTAAGCAGACGGAAGGGATCAATGGGAAGAGAATGATTTGTGTTACTCATATGTTGGTTACACAGGCCCAAGTATATATTCGCAGTTTGCCGCATATGCCAAAGATCTTGTTCCAGAACTTGTATCCCAGAGGTACGCTATGATCGTTTTTCGCACTAAAAAGCCCAAACTAACATGCTGTGACTTTCTGTAATAGCTAACCCATTGGCCATTGATCTATTGAACAAGCTGCTTGAATTTGACCCTGCAAAGCGAATCACTGTGGAAGAAGCATTGGCACACCCGTATCTTAGTGCTTATCATGACGTGGATGACGAGGTAGGTTTCAAAATATCATCCCGAGATACAACCTTATTCATGGATGGATAGCCTGTACATACCGAGACTTTTGATTTTTCATTTGAAGTGGTCGAATCAATCGAAGACATGCGAAGTAAGTCAATATCATCATGCACAAAATGTATTCAATCTTATTCAAACTCTCAAAAGAAATGATTGCCCAGGAAGTCATGTCCTTCAAAGCCAGTAAACAAGGATTGTTGCAGCCTCAACCCAGTGTCAGTTTACGACGAAAGGAGAGGTACATTGGCAAGCTTATAGGAATCCTTCACAATTATTCACACTTTTACTTTCTTAGTCTCTCAACGCAGGATCGTGAGACTTTGGAGAGAAGTCAGCAAGTCGCAGCACAATCAAGGACAGCAGATGACAACGCGCAAGATCCACATGCCAATGCTAGTGGGTCGGTAGCAGCATCAACAGTTGCTAACCATCCAGTGAACCACATGGAAGTAGACGAGCTTGAACGAGAACTGAGCGGGCATATGTAGACTATGTGCAAATAGCAAGCAATAGTAAATTCAATCATTATTTATGATGACTTTTGTACTCGCTGGCTGTTGATTAAGACGTTTTATATCATGTTGTCTTTCCGTCCATCGTCAATGTGTGTATGTCAATTAACATAAAGAACAAAAAACCGAGAGCTGTCGGTTTGGCGTATTGCAGCCCATCAGGGAAGCAAATACAAATGGCAGGATGTTGTTGTGAGCTGGCAGCACTGAGGTTCCTTATAAAGCTATATGGTGTTGTGAGCGTACCAAGTGATGCCCTTGATAGATTTTTTATCACCTGCCCTAGTTTGGCGAATGTATGCATAGACAACATTGCACTAGGTTACTCTGACTTATTCCTGGTATATGCGCACGATCACTTTATCAACTCATGTATCAATTTATCAATGCATCATCCCCAACAGGCAGAGATACCCACGCCCCACAATACACAATAAAAGGATGTTGTCGCCGCCCACCATACCCTCACCAATCTCTTTCCTCTGCCATATGTCTTTGATTGCTTACAAGTTCAATCACCAAGGTTTGTGTGTATATCACATCTTGCAACTTGTGAATAAGTGCTGATCTTTGTGGACATTTATAGCGCTTCTTTGTATCGTGGCCTTCATTGTGATATTGGACCCTTATAATGAGGTAAAGCCTGATCATATTACTTGATGAATCACTACTCATATGCGCCACCTTGTTGCTTCCTATATAGCTATCTCTCCGTGAAGTATATGCAAACATTGGTTTAGATACCATGGTGCAAATAGCAAAGTCCCCTTCATAAAGAGTTGTCTCATCACTGCAGGCCCAGGAAAAGGTAAAGTAAACTTAAATCCTAAACTTCAAGGGTTGGTTCATACTTTCTGTTTCTGTAGTCTTCAACTCAATACGTGTGTGCTTGCTGTAACAACGTATTCGTCAGCATCGAAGAGCTAAGAGCTTCAAGCACATTTTGACGCGGAGCATCTAATCCTCAAAGCTGACACGAAGCGTCCTTTAGAAAGGGACCACACAAAGGTAAATTGGTATTGGTTATGACATGAACTGGATTTATTTATCATGCTTGCCAGATCACCATTAGCAGAGGGAACAAAGAACACTGTTTTACAACACAACGCCGTGGCGACTTGTTTTCTCTCAACAGACCGAAGCTCCCCCCCAAAAGAAAAGGATATGGATAAGCCGGAAGCCAGATATCTTTCGTATACCTGATAATCCAGATGCGAGCGGATCATATTGCATCATCAGGAGGAGGGATGGACGAAGATATTTCTCACACTTATGGTGATAGCCTCAAGCTATCGAGACAAAGTACATACTTAAAAATGGATGAAAGTATACCACACACGTATGGTGCTCACAGGCACTCTTGCAGAACAAGACTGAAGAGCAACGCTTATGGTTCTTCATTCACACAACGAAATATATGTCATTATTCACAATAAAACATCCTGTAATAATAAACGCATTTACTTTGGCCCTTTTCTTTGATACAATGGAAGACGCATTTAAATAATGATATGGAAGTATATAGGAGTCATCTGAATTACACATTCGATCCTTTTGCAGTTGGGTCCTGACTAGGGTACTTGGCAGTGGATCCTGAGATTGATGGAGGAGCAGGTGGTTGCATTGCACCCAAAGAGATTGATGATGCTGCTTCTAAAAGGGACCATGAGTTGCTGCTGCTCGTATAGGACGCTTTTTACCCATGTATGATCCTTACCACTTTTTTTCTTGTCAGACTTTGGTCCCTGAGGTCGTGCTTTGCCCCATGTCACTCGTAACGGATGCCCTTGCAAGGTCAAACCAGCATCTGCAATTCGATCTGCTGCAAGTTCAGCGGCTGTTCTTGTTGCAAAGTTGACGAATGCACATTTGGACTTGTGTACTACGACTACTGATTTAAGCTGGCCATAGGTGGAAAAATGTTGCCTAGTTCCATGTATTAAATCCACTTGTCTTTCCATCCATATCGCATTGCATATACCTCAAATCAGCCTCTGTGATGCTTTGCTCAACGCCGGTTACAAATAGAGAAGTCTATGATAAGGTCACATTACTACCATATCCCTCTACTCAGGCCCACAGATCCCATAGCACGCTACATACCACTGTCTTATCCTCTGGTGGGGTCAATGAAGATGTCGCGCTGCGAACTCGACTCATGATTTTGGCGGCCACAGGGTCATTTGAACCATAATAGCGATCCTTGATGTTTTGCTGTGCGAGTTCAGGGTCACCTGGCAATTCGTGTCTAATGGATTGAAATGTTAGTTATTCATCATTTTAGTGTAAAGGTGAGAAACATACCGGTAAGGACAATTGCTTCCGCGAGTACATTCGCCTTTGACAAAGAAGGAGCAAATGTGTGGTCGATTACGCTTGTAATAAGGCTCGCTGCGGGCTAATCGTTGCAAAACTTCACGGCTAGATGCTGTCAACTTGTTGGGATCATACATATTCTTCTCGTCTTCTCCCTAATACAGTATTGAAACGTTAAGGATGGACATGGAATGACACATTTCCCCCCGTGATTGATACCTTGCCAGCAATGTTCTGTGCATAGTATTGTCGATTCACGTCAGAATTGGGAGCCTCGGAATGGATATTTAATGCTTCATCTCTAACTTGGACAGGAAGACCTAGAGACAAAGTATTGATATGATTGAATATCCCCAAGCCATCCACATCGCCTTACCATATTGTAGATCCAATACACAGGTCTGACACACATTCTTCAACTTTGCGCATATCTGACAGATTTCAGTCTTCTTGTATCGCATATTGGTGCCAGGGAGCCAACGAAACACTGTAAACGGCCTCGAGCAAATCTAAAAGATCTTGTCAGACACACAATGGCTATACAACATCAGCGCCTTACCTTGCATTCTTTGCCAAACGATTGCTTCGTCTATAGCAAGAGACAACGAGTCAGTACCCAGATTTCGCTTGTAAAACATTTTCTATCGAGCATTGCAGTACCATACGGACGTAAGGGTTGTCGCCAAGGCAAGTCTCGCAAACAATCGGGAATTCCTATAGTCACGATCGGTTGTTAAGGCAAGGTCAATCGACAGATGAAGCTGACACGTACGGATTCTTCCCATTGTTGCTTGTTGGGGTCTGCTTTTTGCAATTGACTCATTGTGGATCGGTGGAGAGGCGAAGGCAGCAAGAGCGGGCGTTCCTCCCAGTGTTGTTTTTAGGCTGCGACCAAGGCCAGTGACAGAGATCAATGCACCCAACAACCTCCCTATGTTTTGACACAGCACAGCAAAACCGGTTCATTGTGATATTCACGCTACTATTCTATTCTGACATTCGCCCTGTGATTATGACTCTTCTTTACACACTTCCTTGTTATCTTATCATTGCTCTTGTTTCCATAAACGTCAACATCGGATATATAATAATGTCGTCCTTCGTGTTAGTTACGGGTTCGATGACAAATGGATATCATGTCAACCTCTTCAAAATAACCTGTATATGTATGCAGCCATCATAGCCTTGTTCATATATAATACTTGAGAGAAGACAATGAATCATTCCTCTTTATTGGCGATAAAGAACACATTTCATGGAGTACAATGTTGACATCCAAAGCATGATATAAAACTCATTTTCTGCAGACAATTTCCACGTGTTTAGTTCTCGTCTATTATTGACAAAGAGTGAAGAAAGCATAGCATGTGACCAGAAATGCAAATAGCGGAATATCCGAGTAGTCGTAACACTAACCTTAGTTTGGGGAGATAAGGAGCTTTACTGATAAAACAGCGCAGGTCATCTAATCGTGGAGATAACAGTAAAACAAAGCAAGTTCATAATCGCTTACCAGAAAGAGCACTAGCAGAGACAATAAGAACAATATCATCACCATATATCGATACATTCATTCACACACCATGGTTGAATGCTTTAATCAGCATCATCATTACGGTGTGCACGGGTTGCTTGGCTCGTTATCTTTATCGGAAACGATCGGGCTGATCTGCACACGCACACGCACACACCACTCACCAACCACGGACCGGCTCTTATGTGTAATGTAACCATTTCTCAATCCTCAAACAACCATAGACAGCTTCTTATCATCGAATGCTACCCATTGTGCGACCCCACAGCTGTCGTCCGGCGTTTGAACCTACAGCGATCCCAGTCAGCTATGTGCCAGTGTTCCTTTGTAAGCTGATAGTCGGCCCTTTATTGTAAACTCGGGTGTTTGGCACATATAAAAAAAGGAAGCAGCATCTTCCCTTCCGATCACACATGCTCACTATTTTTCAACACGTACCTTCTTTTTCTTTCTTTTCCTCTCTTTTCCTCTTTTTCTCACTTTCCACATATGCCACAAAAGGACAAGACCAAAGTCGCAGTCATTGCTGACCAGATCTTATCCGATCCTTTATTTCCATCCAAGACCTCCTCAGATAAAAGTGGAAATAGTACAGAACCCCAAACACAAAAGGATCCATTAGCAAGTCAAGTATGGCGCATGTATACAAAGGCAAAAGATACCCTACCCAACGGCTCACGTCTCGAGAACCTCACTTGGCGAATGATGGCCATGTCGCTAAAGAGCAAAAAGAAGGATGACATCAATGAAGACGACGCTATGGTTGTCGACGACACTCCTGAACCAGCACCTGCCACTGCGCAAGCAAGTATTGACATCAGAACATCATCGACTGGAAATCCACCATCCCCTGATGACACAGTTGGCTTGTTGTCATCTTCAGCCCCGCCTTATATGATGGATTTTCTACGAGAAGAGCATGAACGCAAAAATGTCATGGTGACAGGAAGCTCTCGTGCTGATATTTTGCATCAATGCATGGTACGTGGATTAGCTAAAAGGGGTAGAGGTGTATGTATGGATGGTGTACTTATATATGTGTGATGATAGCAATCGCCGCAGCTTTCTACTGATAAAAGTATCACCATTCCTTCGTATGACTTTATGACCTCCGCAACTTCTCAAGGAGCACCAAGACAAACACCATTGGATCATCGTTCGCCTTTACCTTTGTCAAGTGGATATGCTCTACAAGAATCATTCACTCATTCATTGTATCAACAGCCTACCTTTGCTGCAGGATCAGCGCCAAGTAGCATTCATGAACAACAGCCACATATCTTAACGCATCAAACAACGTATTCACCATCTTCACCATACCATGAATTTTCACCAAGGTCATCTTCGCCTTCAACTCCAATATCTCAAGAGTATTCCTCCTCGATGCAAGAACAAGTGCACGCGGGTAGCCTTAGTTTCGAGGATTTACTTGCCCTATTCTATAATAATCAACAGCCCCAGCAGACAACAGGATCCGCTGGAGAACCTTCATGCATATCACCAACACCATCACCTCCACCTTTTATGCAGCAACATCCTTCCCCATCACCTCCAGCACAGCAACATCAGGACTATCACACCAGCAGCGGTGATTTTACCAGACAAGGTATGACGTCAACATCGACATCCACACCATTGCAGCAGCGTAAACTATCAAGCAGTAAAGAAAACAACGCGATAAAGTGCTCCAACTGTAGTACGACAACCACCCCACTTTGGCGCCGTGATCCACAAGGACAGCCTTTGTGTAACGCTTGTGGTCTTTTTCTGAAATTGCATGGTGTGGTACGACCTCTCAGTCTCAAGACCGATGTTATCAAGAAACGCAATCGTGCCAGTGCCAGTGCGGCCAATGGTGCAAAGCAAAAAGCCAAATCCACCAACAATAAATCATCAGATGCAATACAACAACAACATCATCATCGACGTAGTCTTGGTGCAGCCAACATTGCACCCAACAACAACAACAACAATCAACATAATAACATCAACAGCAGCAATGCCACCCAAAGCAAACGGCAACGTCGATTACCATCACTCACTCCTTCTTCTTCATCATCCCCTCCACTTGCACCTCTTGTTGATAATCCTTTTACAAGTGGATCAACGCGAACACATCAACAACAACAACAATCATTCATACCTTCATCACCCGCTGGCTCCAATTCTTCTCTACCTACTACAGCACCACTACCACCTGATGTCTATGCTGTATTGCAATCAATCGGTACTCAGCTTAGTAGCTTGCCTGCAGAAATTTTGCCTTTGATTGCTTCTGCAGCCAACTATCATGCTGTCAACAAGCAGCGTCAACAACAACACCAGCAACAGCAACAGCAAAGCGATATTAATACAATGATCCAACATGCGTTGCAGCAGCAACAATCATCAAGCTCATCATATCAGCCTTGAGCCACATAATAATGATATGCATATGGAAAATAAAACATGGTTATATGGTTGTCTTAAGTTTAAAAATGGGGAAGATTTGCCTAGCAACAGGATGGAAAACGTCCATGGAGATAATTGTCTCGAATGGGTGGGCTCGGTGGTTGAAATACCATATCAATGGTTGACAAGTTCAGATAACCCTTTTCCCTTTTACTAAATAACTTATCGTCACCCGCAGAGTTCTGTTATGCTGTGAGCCTTTTCTTCTCTTCTCTTTCATATTGTGAATGACACAGCCTGCTGGTTCAACAAGTTTCTCGTCTGACATGTCGACCAACAACAGCCTTGAAGCAGAAAAAGCAACTCAATGCCATGGCTTGGACGACATGGTTGTGTCAACGACGACTCCATGCACACAATCCACGACCCATTCCCCCATTGTCGAATATCCCCCACCCATTCCAGTCGCATTACGGCATCCCCACCTTGTTACTTCTGTCAAGCAATATCGTTCCGATGTCCAACAACAACAGCTTAAACACCATATCGTATCCGAATCCTTTATCCCTGTTGCACCTGATATGGTGAAACCGCCTCGAAGGCGACGACGACCTCCGTTCTCATACTCATCCCTTATCGCACAAGCCATTCTTGCATCTGATCATGAGAAATTGACATTACGCGAGATTTATCAGTGGATCATGGAGAAATATCCGGCATTATATGATGTTAATGATACTGGGTGGCAGGTACAATCAAGCACGTATATCAACAAACGGAAATTAAGCATATCATGTACATAGAATACGATACGGCACAATTTGTCCTTGAACAAATGCTTCAAAAAGGTCCCAAAGAGCGAATTGGATGGAACCACACATTCAAGGGGGAAAGGCGGTTATTGGACAGTTGATCCTGCACATATGGCCAAGTACAAGGATGGCTCTTTTCCTCGAGGATCAACGTTAGCTATATCACGACGAAAGGAGCCTCGAGAAATACGCATGAAAATGACTAGCGACCATGTACCATCATCGTCGTCATCATCATCATCACCGCCACCATCATCATCATCATCCGCTAATCCCACCACACAACCTTCTTCATCACAACAACAACAACAGCGCTCATCATTATCATCATCATCAATACCACCATCATCCTCATCATCATCACCTTCCCATATTATGCAGATACAAAACCTCCTCAATTAGATGTCCAGCTTACTACTACACATAATAGCCACCACTTGTAAATTTACCACATGTCTATTATATTATCTTTGTTTTTACACCTGAATGATCCCATTGTATGTGTGCATAGCCCCTTATTAGTCTTCGGGTTTTGGATATGGTGTTCTTTGTTCGTAGTCGAGTGCTTTGGGTTGATGGAAACAAGGATCATGAGGGTCAACCATGTAGCTGTTTAATAATTGATATCTTGAGAATGTATCATTTATTACTACATGATTTAGTGCAACCACAAGAAGGATCCTCTGGAGGTACTTCCCAGGCAATGATTTCTAGCAACCGCAACATCAGACTCGAGTTAGAGAATCGGCTCTTATGAATAATGAAAAAGTCCACATACCTCTAAATGTGAAGGAAACCCGTCTATCTCTATGTACAGTGACTCCTTCGCTTGATGATTCCACCAGATCCTTAGAGATCGAATGCTTGTAAAGATATCTAGCATCCCCTGTCATTACTAGCATGGATCGGCGAGCTAAAATCCTATAAGCATCAGCATTGATGATATCCATGGTGGTTGTAGATGATTGCACGTACGTAACAGGATGTCTACTGAATTTCCTTTCTCCACGTGAGTGAACTTCATTACACAAGCTGATAACAGTGACAAGGATAGAATGGCAGGACCGAAAAGAGCAGGTGCATCTATATACAAAGAAGACGTCAAAATCATGGATGTCCTCTCCCCCTGTTGGCGTGGTTACACATTTACCTGTATGAGGCATAATGCCTTGGCCAGCATTGTATTCATTCACAAGTAGATGATCAGGTTCCTTGGGCATGAGCTTGTTTTCCATTATGCGAGTAACCACGGTGTGCGTAAATGCTGGCAGGGGACCATACTTTTCCAACACTTTTCTGTTTACAAATGCAGTCAATCGCCATTGTGTTGATCGGTAGAGAAAATGAGGAGGAGGACGATCACCTGTAACGATAGCTGAATAAATGTCCATATTGCTGCGTCCTTCGTTTGAGCTCTGGATTGGGACTGATATGGAAGTGTTTAATCTTACATGTTGCCTATGCAACAAGTATCCAAGTACCCTTCTTACCTTACACCCAGACCACACCATGTCCTGCTATCAACTTCAGTAACCAGGGCAACTTCTTCTTCATCAGTGACAAAGTCTTCTATTACTAAAAGCCCGGGTATTTGTGTGCCATAATCTATGGTATGCATGGTGGATAAAAAAAATGATAAAACGATGGAAACAACGCATGCAGTTGTTCCAACTTGAAAAGCAGCGGAGAAGAGATCCAACAGCGCTTCTTTTACTTCTTTCCCTCCTCTCTCACTCTTTCTCAGCCTTTCTCATACACGCGCACAACACACGAATGACAGCAGCTCAGTGGAAGCAATTCAATTTCTTCGACAGACAGCAATCGTTTGACCCAAGCGACAAGACCAAGTCGCCTGCTGTCTTTGAGGTAGTTCATCTCTTCCTTTTCGTCGTGAATGGGGTTGAGCTCTCTCCATGGCCGATTTATGCGTGCTCACTTATACTTCCATGGACGTGATAGAAACCAGACATCTCGGTTATGACGAGTGGCCGTGGGCAGATTGCTTTGGCAGATATCCTTTACTTTGTGAAACAACCATGCTAACGAATACGTCGCATATCAATCTTTAACTTTTTGCAACACATTCGACAGGCTTAGTTTATGTGTGCGACCGCAGCTTCAAGACACATTCCTTCCTGGCATACAAGGATGGCCGAGTGACCCATTTGAAGCAGCTCAAACAAAAGAACATCCTGATTACAGTCGGAGTAGGTGTTGTCTTTGTGTGAGGGATTGATTGTCGCAGGAAAATGGTTGTTGACCACTTCTTTTCCGTCATAGGAGGAAGATGGCGGAACACCAGTAGCCAAATTCTGGGATATGGATTCTGTGAAATATGGAGATTCTGAGACGATCACGCCTACATGTATCAGATCAATCAAAATACAACATGGTGCAAAGCCTTATCCGGTACGTAAAATGATCATTCTTTGATATCATGCATGAGCCATGTTAACAATGACCTCAGGTTACAACCATCGCTGTTCTAGAAAACATGTCTCAAATGGCCATTGGATTAGCAAGTGGAGCAGTCATTCATATCCGAGGCGATCTCTCAAAGGACCGTACGATCAAGCAAAAGGTCATTTATGAAGGCGAGGAACCAATTACAGGTATGAGGAGGATGTGGTGTTTGGATAAGGAAGTGCATATTGATTCTTGTTATGTTAGGTCTTGGATTTCGTGAGCAGACAAAGTCAACTATTCTTTTCATTGTGACAACCAGCAGCATCATGTCATACAACACCACAGCCAGCAAACCCACAGTGGTATGTAACAAACAGATCAACGGATATAACAATCAGCTAATGGTATCATGAAAATAGACCACTTTGGATGAACAAGGATGTGGGCTTGGATGTGCCGTGATGAGTGATTCTCAGGAAATGGTGGTTGGCAGAGATGAGGTACAGTAATTGATGGTGACGTCCAAGTGACTCAGTTAACATTGGGAATTAGGCAATCTACTTTTATGACTCTACTGGCCGAGGACAATGCTTTGCATATGACACACCAAAATCATCAATGACCTGGTTCAAATCCAACTATCTTGTCATCGTTTCTCCCCCTGTCACTACATCCACACAATTATCGTCCGCCAGCCGATCTTCATTACCATTCAGTCCCAAACGCAACAGTGCATTGAGTGAACTTACAAAAGTCACCATTTTCGACACAACAAACAAATTCATCGCTTTCCTTGGAACATTTGTTGGTGGTATCCGTGGTGTATTCTGCGAATGGAATTCTGTTTGGATCGTTGGAACGGATGGCAAAGTAAGTAATTGAGAAATTATCAAAAGAAAGGGGGTTTCAAGTACCAATATAAAAGTTACTAGATATACCACCTTGATGAGAAGGACACTCCTACCAAGCTCGAGATATTGTTCAAATTGAATCTTTACGTGTTGGCGATCAACTTGGCCCATTCACAAAAGTATGATGATGCCAGCATTGCTGAGATCTTCAAGAAATACGCAGATCATTTATATTCGTATGTACTTTAATTGCTATGCCCTTTGGTTGCCAAGCACTTACACATTTCTTATAGCAAAGGAGATTATGATGGAGCTATTGATCAATATATCCGCACCATTGGGGAATTGGAACCATCATATGTTATCAGAAAGGTAGAGATATCCATGATTCGACTGGAAGGGCGCATCTTTTAACCAGTGACTTATTCTAGTTTTTGGATGCTCAAAGGATATACAACTTGACAAATTATTTGCAAGAACTTCATTCCCAAGGCCTTGCCAATGCAGATCATACTACGCTTCTATTGAATTGTTATACCAAGCTCAAGGATGTATCACGTCTCGATCATTTTCTCAAGGTAAACCCTTTACTTTGGGATAAACGGCATTCAATCTAACAAACTTTATGTGATAGACCGATGCTGATTTGAACTTTGACCTTGAAACTGCAATAAGCGTTTGTCGACAAGCTGGATATTACGAACATGCTGTATATCTTGCAGAGAAATTCCAAGAGCATGACCTGTATGTATAAACTCTACTCATCATATCCCTCCACTAAGCAATCATATAGCTATTTAGATATTGTGATTGAAGATATGAGGGAATATGACAAGGCGCTTGCCTACATTCGCAAACTATCGCCATACGAGGTAAACAAGAGGCATTTATGATAGTTTTTGCTTGACTAACCTTGATTACAATTTCCTAGGCAGACAAGAGTCTCCAGAAATACAGCAAAACACTGCTCACTCATCTTCCGGATCAAACGACTGAAATCCTTGTCGAGTTATGCACCGGCACACTTTCAGCAAGAAATACGGATGATCAACAATCACCCACACCATCAGCCAAAAACAATACTTCAGCTCTGCAAACCCTTTCCATTTTACCCTTTGCCACAGCCAATGAATCAGCCTCTATTCGATCAGACAGCAGTGGCACTAATCGTGATACCAGCATTGACGCCAACGAAAAGCAGCAACACAAGGGCAGCTTAAAGTATTCCCCACCTTCAGCACGCATCTTTATGCCGGCATTCGTTGAACGACCCAATTATCTCGTTGTGTTGCTTGAGAGCGTATATGAGAAGCGATGGGCTCATTTGGCATCTGGGAACGACAAAAACAACAACGACACTGCATCCATTCGCAGCTACAGCACCAGAGAAGATAAGACAATACACCAACCCAACGGTACAAGCACTACCGGACCCACGCTTTCCCATCAGGAGAAAGAAGAGCGCAAAGCCATCTGGAACACGTTATTGGAGTTGTACTTGATGGACGAACAGCCATTCCCCCTTTCATCAGAATCATCTACTGGATCACGTGAAGAATTAAGTGATGAGGAGAGGCAAAAGAGACGCAAGAACTTCCGTGTTAAGGCTTTGGCATTGCTCAAGGATCAAGCAGTGGATTATGATACGAATCAAGCATTGGTGCTTTGTCAGCTGAAGCAATTTGATGAAGGCATTGTGTATCTCTATGAAAAGACCGGCATGTACTCAGACATTGTGCAATTCTGGATTGATAAGGAGGAAACGGATCGTGTCATTGAAGCCGTGCGAAAATATGGGTTAGTCTTTCTTTGTGGTATGACATTGCATGATAACATTGACTAAAAAGCTGTATCATAGACCCAAGGACTCTTCTCTATACCCGATGGTTCTCACCTACTTTTCATCCAATGCAGAAGTCTTGTCGAAATCAACACCGGAATTGCTCTCTGTCCTTAATCACATTGATTCGCAAGATTTGCTTCCACCAATACAAGTTGTTCAGGCTCTCGCGCGTAGTGATGTAGCAAGTATCAGCCTTATCAAGCGCTACATTGGGAAAAAGATCGAGCATGAACGTGAAGAACTCAGCCAGGCATGTTTATTTTTGAATGATCCAAATTTGTTATGGATGCTTATACGTTATATAATAGAACGAAGAGCTGATAGCAAGCTACCGTGAAGAAACCGAAAAGCGAAGACAAGAAATTGACGAGCTGCAAACGAGGTAAAAAAAAATCTCATTCATTTCTTGGTAGAGTGCTAACATTATCTATTCAGTGCACGAATCTTTCAAGTGCAAAAGTGTACAGGCTGTGATGGCATGCTTGATCTTCCAGCGGTTCATTTCCTTTGCCGACATTCGTATCACCAACGGTAGGTAGCATATCTATTAGCATTACTTGGCCAGTCGTTAATCATTGTTATTGCCACAGGTGTCTTGGAGACAATGATCGAGAATGCCCGCAATGTGCTATTCAGCATCGCATGATATCTGAAATCCGACGTACTCAAGAAGCCAACGCTGATCGCCACGATATCTTTTTCGATCAGGCAAGTATCCATGTTCATTTTTATTCGTATCCCATAATGAAAGCTGACTGTCTGTATCAATAGCTTGATAACGAAGAAGATGGCTTTTCGGTCATTGCAGATTATTTTTCAAAGAATACTATGACATTTGCCAAGCTCATTGATTAGCAGCCGAACCATTATGACCGTATATAATAAAAAGAGACCTTGTCATTATTATAGCACACAATCAATGCATTTTCCATTGTCTGAGGGATACACGGAGCCTGATTGGATGTCAATCCTGCAGCCAGAAAGACCGAAAAGTGGTGGCTGAAGTTCAATGTCAAAGCGACCCTTCCTTCACCTTTATCTTTCACCCTCGAACCCAAAGGAGCAACATGGACGACAATGATATGGAATTCGACATGTTTCAGTCGATCAAGCCGACTGAATTGCCTGCAGCACCAACAAAGTCAAAACAACCGGTTGTCATGAGCGATAGCGAGGATGATCTATCTGAAGAAGAAAAGTTTATTGCCAAAGAGAACATGGCCGCGAATCGCAAGAACAAAAAGTCGGGTGGTTTCCAATCGATGGGTAATTGAAAGCATGTGTGCCGAGATTTACTCTATACTAAAAGGATCGCACACGATCTCTGTTATTAGGTCTAAGCCATCAAGTATTCAAGGCTGTCTTGCATAAAGGCTTCAAGGTCCCGACCCCTATTCAGCGTAAATGTATTCCTCTTGTTCTTCAAGGTCAGGATGTGGTGGGCATGGCTCGTACTGGCTCTGGTAAAACGGCAGCGTTTTTGATCCCATTGTTGGAACGTCTCAAGACTCATTCGGCCAAGGTGGGTGCTCGAGCTTTGGTCTTGTCGCCTTCTCGTGAATTGGCGATGCAAACACAAAAGGTGTGCAAGGAACTCGGCAAACACACCGATTTACGAAGCTGCGTCTTGGTGGGTGGTGATAACCTCGATGATCAATTCAGCATGATTGCCAGCAACCCTGATATTCTTATTGCAACTCCTGGTCGATTACTTCACTTGGCTGTCGAGATGGATTTGGACCTGCGATCCGTTGAATACGTCGTCTTTGATGAAGCTGATCGTTTATTCGAGATGGGTTTTGCCGTACAATTGCACGAGATCTTATCGCGTTTGCCACAGAATCGTCAGACTCTACTCTTTTCAGCTACACTACCAAAGATCCTTGTTGATTTTGCCAAAGCCGGTCTTCAGGAACCTACGCTGATTCGTTTGGATGCGGATACGAAGATCAGTAAGGATTTGGAGGTAAGTAATACTATGGTAATCAGAGGAAGGATGTAGCTAATCAATGTACACGTGTGTAGATGGCATTTTTCTCTGTCAAAGATTCAGAAAAGGAGGCTGCATTGATTTATCTCTTGCGACATGTCATCAAGTTGCCCAAGCAAACGAAGAACTCGAAGGAAGGAAAAGTGGATGATGACAAGAAAAAGAAGAAGCATATGTCAGCTAGTGAAGAGGATCGACAAACCATTCTATTCGCTGCAACAAAACATCATGTTGAATATCTCGCCCATCTTTTGAAGCTTCTTGGATACCAAGTCTCTTACGTATATGGTTCGCTCGATCAATCAGCACGTAGTATTCAGATCAATCGCTTCCGTAAAGGCATCACCAATCTGCTTGTGGTCACGGATGTTGCAGCACGTGGTATCGATATTCCTATCTTGGAGAACGTCATCAACTATGATTTCAGCAATTCATCAAAAGTATTCGTGCATCGTGTTGGTCGTGCTGCACGTGCTGGTCGACGTGGTTGGGCTTATTCGTTGGTGACCGCCGCAGAGCTTCCATATGTCGTCGACCTTGGTCTCTTTTTGACACGTCCCTTGATCATTGGCAATCGACAAATGGAAAAAGAACAGCAAGACTACACATCTGCTTTGGTGATCGGCTCGTTTGCCAAGGATGCTCTTGGTGATGATATCGATTGGGTACGACAAAGGGTATCTGGTGATGCTAGTTTGGAAGGCATGCACAAAACGGCATCCAATGCATACAAGCTATACACTCGCACCAAGGCTAGAGCTGCTGCTGAAAGTTATACCCGTGCCAAGGAAATCATGAAATTGGAAGCATGGAAGGATTTACATCCATTGTTGGGTAAGTGGATATAAAATTGAAACCGTACAAAAAGACTAATTAGACATCTATTATAGTATCGGAGGGCAATATGGATGAGAGTGAACGACAGCGGTTAGATATGATCAACATGATTTCTGGTTTCCGCCCAGCTGAAGTAAGTATAATAGTCATGCATTGCATTAAGGGTTCAGGTATTTACGCTATGCAAACTTAGACCATCTTTGAGGTTGGAAAACGTGGCACCAAAAAAATTGATGCAGCAACAACAATTATGCGAACTCGACGAGCGACAATGACAGGTGTGATCACCGCAGCAAAGGAACAAGCTATCGCGGCCGCCAATGCTGAGCGTGAACAGCTTAATTCGATCCCGAGTGCACAAGAGAAAACCACAGATTTAGGAGAGGATGTAGCCGATGAAGAAGAGCTTGCGAGCACCTTTAAGATCCCTGAAAGCGAGAAGAAGCAATCATCAAAGAAAGGTATAATCATCCCCCCTTTCTAATATTGGCAATATGCTAACCAAATGCCTTTCATGATTCTAGAGAAGAAGACAAGTCATCGGGATGAGGAATACTATATCCACTATACACAAAAGGATGCCAATACGGAGCAAGGTTATTCTATGCAAACCAATGGCAACTTCATTGAGCAAGCGGGTCGCGCCCAATTGGATTTGATCGGTGATGATAATGATGCCATGAATCAGAGCCGGCGTAACCAACTTCGGTGGGATGCCAAGAAGAAAAAGTTCGTAAAGGGTTCGGGTATTGGTTCAGACAACAAAAAAATGATTCGTACCGAGAGTGGTGCTCTGATCTCAGCAAGTTACAAGAGTGGTCGGTTCGATGAATGGGCAAGAAAGAAACGGATATCTATTCCACGCACTGGAGAGATCGAGCTTTCTTCTGCAAAACAATTTGCTCAAAATGGCCAACGACGTTTCAGACACAATTCGGATAATTCTCAAAAGCGTACACAGGATGGCAACGTTAAGAGTGAGCTCAAGAATGCTGAACAGATCCGTAAACAGCGCAAGATCAAGGAAAAGAGGAGAGAAAAGAACGCACGTCCTTCCAAAAAGCAAAAGCGACATTAAGCATAGAACATTGGCATATACACATACTATACATCAAAATACATGCATTGTTTTTCAAAGACGGATAGTCTCTATTGTGCACTTTGTGCTTGGGAAATTAAGGGATTACAATTATATCAAACATAATACGTATTTACAAAGCGTAACGGAATTTGGGATGCTTGTCGTAAAGTCGATCGCCGCTTTGGACTTCGGATAAATCAGTCGAATCTGGTTTACCATATTCACGGTCACGACGATCGTTCTCTCGCTTGAGCAAGAAACGAAGCAATGCTGCCGCAATAAATGCTAGGCACATGAACACCAAACATACTGCATGACCTCTGATATAGCGTGGGCTATCCTCAGTTTTATAGATCTATGAACCCAAAGTAAGCATCATACACATTTACATAGGTGTATATAATTTACCTGGGTTCCCAACATACTGAAGCACTATATGTAATAATCGACTCAGTTTATGAGTAATCTCACACAACATGCCATTCTGATAACGTTACCTGTGCGATCATGCTTGTCATGCCAATAGCCACACCACGCTTTGTGTGCCCGAGATTATTGTTGGATACCCACGACAAGGTCTATTACGTGTGAATAAATTAACGACTGCGCTTGAATGTACCGTTGTTACCCGTTTGCACTTACCAGAGGAATGATGGGGTATACACCACAGGCGATCAAAACAGCGCCAGCGTAACGCACTCCAACATTAAGAGTTGCCAAAAGGAAAATGTATCCAATGATTGCCAAACATGATACGGCCATAATATGATATCCACGCTGCAGAGTGCGATCCGAATTCCAAGATACCAACTTTTCCAGTAATCATTAGCCATGGCACTTTTGCAATTATAAATGATGTACTTACAAAGACTAATACACAGGCAGCCCCATAGGGAGGAATCGAGAGCAATTGAGCGTTCAGCGCACTGAATCCGAGATCACGAATAATAGTTGGGGCAAAAACAGCATAACTGGCGAGAGCAACATTCAATCCAACATAGATCATCACTATTATGCACGTGTAAAAACATCATGGTTATATCCACATGTTCACTGTTAAATCAATGAGGCCTTCATATACGCTACCTGCTAGCCAATTCTTATAGTCGATTAGCGCTGAAATGAATTGGTGCTTGTCAAATGGCTTGTCATCTGTGTTGCCGCTAGATTGTGTACGCATAACTGCTACGGCTTTCTCATCCTTAGTCAGCCATCTCCCAGCGGTCTCGGGTCTGAAGAATGAAAAAGGTATACATCCTTTAACACCTTGACCAACATTCTTTCATCCCAATGTCGCATCCACTTACAAGTCAGGTAACATTATAAAGCTCAAGAGACCGAGAAAAATCGTTGGCGCAGCTTCGATAATGAAAAGCCATCTATGAAGAGAATATGTACCATCCTTCATGAGGAAATCGAATCTCCCAATCATCATCGATGTAGTCTTACCTCCAACCTGAAATCCCATGTGCACCTTCAAGATTAGCGAGCACTCCATAGGCAATGGCACCTGAAAAGGCACCTGCCAATGTAGATGAGCCAAAATAGAGGGCTACCTATTAGATAGGCCATCAATAATCATCCATCTTCACCCTATACTCCCAAACCATATATCATACTCTTGATGCAAGCTCCTCACGCTGATACCAAAATGATAGATACAATGGTGTTGATGGTCCTACACCCGTTTCGAATGCTCCCAACCAGAAACGACATGCGATCAAACCTGCAGCATTGTTTGTAGCGGCTTGGCTAATACCGAGATGCGTGAATATGCATGATCGTGAAAAGGTTTGAAGACAGCCATTGGTGCTTACCAAATGGAGCAGATGCCCCATAGAACCATCGTTGCTGAAATCCAACGGGATGGTTTCAATCTGCAACAAAGAAAAAAGTTCATTATTTGCCGTTTTTGTGATGCTTGGTAAGTTTTACCTCTTCACCATGAGGTTGGACGGGATATGAAAAATAACATATCCTTTCGGTGTCGCATTAGCCTTACAGCAGTGCTTATGTATATCGCATCTTTGCCTCTGTAACTTACCAGCAAAAAAGATCGTCAATGCAGTATAATAATCGTTGCCACCGAGATGCAAATCTTCTTCCGATGTTCCAAGCCGTGCATTGCCGATATTGTTTCGATCAAGACTGAGCATCAAATACAATATGGCGACCCAAGGGATAATACTATTTGCGTTCCCACCATCAGTAAGCATCATATAATAGAAAACAATGAAAGTCATCCTACATACCGCAAATCAATCTTGCGCACCAGGCGGCGTTCCACCTGTTTGAAGGTATCCGGATCTTCCAAATGGTCTGGAGAGGGAGCCACTGCTTCTTCCTTATGTTGCTCTTTTTCTTCAGCCATGGCTTATGTGGTTAGGAAGGAGGAACAAAAAGTAAAAAGTGAATTATCCGATCTGGGAAAAAGAGAGATGCCTTTCAGGGGCTGTAGATGGGCAATTCAACGCCGAAATCGGTAAATCCCGTTGACTGATGCCCACCGTCTACGTGTAACATACTAAATAACGATAAATTGTACGTAAAGCCTTTCTGCTCTATTCTGTATATGGTGGATCAAGCCGTTTATATGTGAATACGTCTGATCATTTTCAAGCAGCTCAAATGCAATTGCAATTTCGGTCACATTTAAATAAGCTGACCAAACATATTTGGGTCATACCTAATGGTGTTTTATTACGCGAGGATGGTACGTGAATTGATCATCTTACTATTGTTGTTGTTGCTGTGAATAAATATGGACGATCTTTGTCAGCATGATGATTCCCATTTCCCTCGACTGGTATCATCAATCCGATACGATTACTCATCAATAGCTTTTCCCTGTTAATGGATTTGAACGTAGCCAATGTTGTAAGCATAATATGTATGTTGTTGATTTTGAAAAGTAGTATTGGGCGATGGGCGGTGTATCTTTCATGCGCTGCCCACCTGTGGGAACGAATCGGATTTGTCAGTGTCACCTTGAGTCATGCTGTTGCACGACCAAACCAACCTTGACAACCGATCAGAATTTATTGCTGCATACGCTCTATCTCATACTGTAACCAAGGGCTAATATCATGCTGCAATTGATTGATCCCCCACAATGCCAACCGTGTGAATCAGCATATGTAATGGAGGCTTGACTCTTTGACTTGGCGTGGTACTACCAATCATTTACACTTTGCATTGGGAGGAGAGGCAAACGAAATACAACTCTTCATACGTTCGCGATAGTTACTTTTGAATCAATTTCATCATAAAGCTATCCATGATTGCCTATAGTAACTTTGAGCAGTCATAGATTTGATCTTACATATGCTAGATCCCCGCATGGCCTGTGCTCAAAGCTCTTTATCAAAATCACATCCCGACTCCCTATCCCCTTGCTCTCTCTTTCATTTAAATGATCCAATCTCGCTATCCGACATTCAAATCTCTATTTCCCCTTTCAATCCGGAACCCAATCAAGCGATCCACACCCTGCACAAATGAGCCGAAATTGTTTTGAAGCCAATTTTCATTCAATAGAAATCGAAGAATAAGACATGATATGTAGGGTATTCATAAAAGAACAACATTGCCAAATGAAGAAGGTATGCGTGAATCATATAGAATCAAGGTGTCATTGTGTCGTTGTATTCTTGGTTGTCCCCCCCCCCGCCATAAGCAATATCATCCAGGATCCCCAAAGCAGGTACAGCGTGATTGGACTCAAGCATTCCCAACATCATTCATAGCCGATCAGCCATCCTTCGTCGAGCGATAAAAGGCCTCTTGCAAATGCCATTCCAATCCATCATCATCCTCAGCCGTGTTCATATGATACAATCCTTCCTTCCTGCCGACGACGAGACCAAATAACTATAGCAACATTCCAGGAATCCCCATATCAGTGCTTGATCGAGTCCATCCACCATAGCCATTGCAAGTCCAATATGCTCATTAGAAAGAGCCCCCAAGTGATTGCTGCTGATATGCTTCCTTTTCCATACGGCTCGCTGTTGGTCAATCCTTCTTGGTCATTTTCTGTCGCAGATCCATTAGTTAAAGATCACTTGTATTGCCGTGTACTTAAATAGCTGATATGACACCATCCATAACAATCCATATGTATTAAAGTCGCTGCGCGTGAATAAGGAGGCTGCCTCATACAATGGCTATTTGCTGTTCACGTGAAAAAGGCTTCAAGGATGTTGCTGCTAGTATGGAGTATAGACCTTGCTAACGACAACTGCTGGAATGAATGCTGTTACGTTTGATGGTGGTTGAGGATCGTACAAGAGAAGGTGGACTGTCAAGAAACGCGGGTGTTGTGGTAGACTGTGCACACGCCATGGGCTTGCAATCCAGTCCAAGACAGTAGGATCAAGACAGTTGAAGCATTGACATGATGGCTTGAAGCAGACCAATCGTTCGCAAGAGCTAGTTGTAGTTGAATGGGGCAACCGTTGAGAATGGGAAGGGGAAGAGACAAGAAGCTGAGAGAGAGGAAGAAGTGGAAATTAAATTGTTCAGGTACTGCCCTACAAATCCATGCACACTGTACTTGATCCATAATCTTGAGATTGCCACTCTCGAACCTGAAACTTGCATACAAGATGCTTTACGTCATGCTGATCAACTTTGTCTTGATAATGAACTCATGCTTCATTCAAAGATTTTGAATGGGAGGGTATAATGT
>JNEU01000600.1:0-51884 GCA_000697475.1 Lichtheimia corymbifera B2541
AGGACCTTGCAGCGGCGACAAAGGTCAATAATGAGCCAGTTCTTGAACCCGACAGACATGCGCTCTTCACCAGATACCAGGGTGCGCTGACGGTAATAGATTTCCCACAGGTCGATGAATGTTTGATGGAGATTGGGTGTGGATGCGTTGTCAAATTGCTAGAAGGTATGTGTGCTTCCATCAGAATTCACTCGCTTTCACTCATCCAAAGTGTAAAAACGACCACCTACCTTTTCATTGGTTGATAGCGTATATGGGTCGACGCATTTTAGTTCCTTGATAATCTCATCACCACGATCTCGAAGCACAAGAGTGCCAGCAAGGTCGAGTGCAATAGGCTTTGGCATACCCACATTTGCTTGTGTGGTAGATCCTGATGCTGATGCATTCTCAGGCTTGACTTTTTCTTTTCCTTTACCATTATCTGGCACTTCTTGATGGGTGTGATTTTGGAAATCCATGGTATGTTTGCAAATGTTCAGTAGAAGATGATGAAAAAGAAAAGTTGTAAGAAGCAGGTTAGCATTTTAAAAGCATCACAAGAGGGCGATGGCACCACCATGTCATCACATCACCAGCAATTAATCACTCCGGCCGACCCAGAGAACAAGAACCTGTTGCATGCAGGTGACATTTGCAGTAGCCCACAGCTGGTCATATACCTGAAAGATCATCCTCACAGGTTTCATAATGAGACAAATATTTCATTGTTGCAGCTCAGAGCAGGATTTTGATACGGTTTTATTCACAATGAATAATAAGACAACAAGTGTGTATCGTTGTTGGAGTTATGAATGGTACATGTCTTTGCAGGGATAGCATTTATATTCTTGCCATGGTGAACTTTTTATCGAATACAAATCAACAAGAAGGAACGTTGCCAATGAAGAAAAGCGGAGAAGTGGTCCGTGGTCCGTGAAACAGCGTGTGGGGAAGAGCAACTTTGGTTCCAATCTCAGTTAGTGCATCTCAGCCGGCACCATGCGAAGATAACTGGTTGCTGAGGCACTTTCCCACAATGACGGATTCCAATCGTCATACTGGTACCATTGATGATTTGATGGTAGCAAAACCATAAGGCTATATCTACCTGGAAAATAAATGGCTGGTTTATTGAGCTGATGAGTAGGTAAAATGGATCTTGTGTTATTGTATTATTCTTCTTTGATGACTGATATAGGGAAGAGCTACTGTTGTAATGGATCTACACAACAAATTAGTCATGTGACATTGTATGAATGATGGAAAGAAACAAGGAATGTAAGTGTGGATTCTTAGGGTGTGTGCTGTGTGCTTACCATGTGTCAGCAAATGGGCTTCAAACCTTAAACGATTAATTCGAATATGTAATACATAATGCGGAGCGAAATAGAAGGAAGGAATATCCGCCTTGGTAAGCCCTCCCTGCTCTTTCTTGCACTTCTTCCACTTATGGCACAAGTCCTCTCCGTTCTCACAAAGAAGCGATCGGCGGCAGCCCTCATTATCGCTCTCGTCTATGCCTTGTTCAAAGTAAAGAGCCACTTTCAACGTCAAGCAGCTGCAGCCAACAATGCACGTAAGGGCAGCAGCACCAGCAACCAGCAGCATCGCAAAGGCAAAGCTTCCAAGCAAAGGGTTGGCGTCAATTCCCATTTCTTCAAGCAAATGCGCGAGCTCCTTCCCATTTGTATACCTGGTACTTATAAAACACCTCCATGGAGCGACTTGCACAACGACAGCTGATCAGGGTTTATATGATAGGCGTGTTCTCTAAGGAAGCTGGTTTGCTTGGAGCACTTGCAACCGTATTGATCGCTCGCACATGGCTTGATATTTGGTATGGATTGCATGTTTGTGATACGAGATACGATTATTGATTAACCAAACCACATACTCGCGAATCATACATCATTAGGTTTTCTGGATTTAACGGGTAAGACGCTGTTGTGAGGAAGGAAGTATACGTATGCTAACATATTCATAAATACTAGTGCCGTGGTGAAAGCAATTGTATCACGCAACCGGGAAGCGTTTATTGCTCGGGCAATTGTTGAATTCGGCTTTATGATGGTAAGTGGGATATGATGTGCAAGGATTCAATATGGGATATGCTGATGCATTATCGGTTATAGTGGCCCATGAGTATCGTCAACAATTCGCTCAAATTGACCATCAGTGCATTGGCTTTATGTTTCCGTGAACGGTTGACCAAGGTGAGAGAATACAATGGTTGTCATGGCAACTATCAATTAGGCTTATTCAATGTTTGTTTGTAGTTTGCACACAACCAATATCTTGATGGTATTACCTTCTACAAGATTTCCAACATCGATAACCGTCTTCAAAATGCGGATCAGCTCCTTACTCAAGACATTGACAAGTTCTCGGAGAATCTTTCCCACCTGTATTCTGATATCGCCAAACCGATTGTGGATATATTCTTGTTCGCATATAAGCTTGGAGAAGCCATGTAAGGGGAAAACTACGAAATGTGGATGAGGCTAAAACTTACCTTCGCTTGCATTTAGTGGTTCAGAAGCTCCATTCTTTATGATTGGCTACTTTGTTCTCTCGGGTGTGGTGTTGAGAGCTTTCTCTCCTCCATTTGGTCGATGTACGTTATCATTATCCCTTGGAATCTTTTCTATACTCAATGTTTTATTTTATTACAGACACGGCAATCGAGCAAAAGTTGGAAGGCGACTTTAGATTCACCCATGTGAGTTTGGATAAGAAGGTATAGGATGGATAGGTGGCTCATTCATGCTTTTTTCATGTTAGTCTCGTATCATCACTCATTCCGAGGAGATTGCATTCTACCGAGGTGGTGAACGTGAGAAGGAAGTGGTCAACAATACATTCCAAAAGGTAATGTGAAATTTGTCTCTAGATGATCTATATACTAATTATGGTTGGATGGTCTAGATTGTCAATCACGTGCGCAAGGTGTATACGTTACGCTTCTTGAATGGTATCTTTGACTCTGTTCTCGTCAAATACTGTGCCACCATGACTGCATACTAGTAAGTGGAAGGGATATGAGGATCTCAAAGACCAAATGTACTCACTATACTACAGCTTATTAGCACGTCCTGTTTTTGATCAGCGATATGGCAAGTATTACGAGCTTGAATGGTCGATGAAAGGCATGCTCAATGAATTATTTTTCAGCTACTTCTCATATGGGCGCTTTAACCGATGATCCTGTGAAGCTCATGGAAGACTATTCTCGAAATTGTAAGTTGATGTTATACCGATGAGGGAACTATCCATGCTAATACTGAAATATCTTGTAGCAAGCTACCTTATCAATCTCTCTCAAGCTGTTGGAAGACTGATTTTGACGGGTCGTGATTTGACTCGTTTTGCAGGCTACACGGTAAATGAATCATTGCCAACAGCGTCAGCTTTGTACTCATTAATACGGGTTATAGTCTCGAGTCGCCGATTTGTTTGATGTCTTGCGAGATGTTCGAAAGGGCAAATACAACCGCACTATGGTCTCTACGGATGAGGAAGAATCCACGCAGAATATGAGTGAGTAATGCCTGTGGTAAAGGTTGCAGTCTGGTGCTTATCAATGCTGATATATATATCGTTTTATAGCTGTTTCAACTGATGACATGAAGGGCAAAGTGATTGTCAGGGATGGTGTTATTGTGTTCGACCATGTGCCTATCGTGACACCCAACAATGATGTCTTGGTAAGTACTGGAGAGGGAAGGCTTATTAAAAAGGATTGACAACTCAACCATTCTATTTTTTAGCTCAAAGATCTTTCCTTCAAGGTGAAGACAGGAATGAATTGTTTGATTTCAGGCCCCAATGGATGTGGCAAGAGTTCTTTGTTCCGTATTCTTGGTGATTTATGGCCATTGTTTGGTGAGTATGAATTATTTCTTATTTTCTTTGTATGGATGCTAATGAGCGAGTTTTAGGTGGTACGGTGACAAAGCCTGAAGCTTCCAAGCTCTTCTATGTACCCCAAAAACCATACCTCGCTCTTGGAACATTCCGTGATCAAGTTATCTACCCCGATACCGCTGAGGAAGCCTTGGCACGCGGTTTTGATGATCATTCGCTGATGGAGCTGCTGGATACAGTGCATCTTGGATATCTCGTGGAACGCGAAGGTGGTTGGGATTCTGTGCAGGATTGGGCTGACGTGTAAGTATATCATACCAGAAAATTGGCGTATGATCATGCATTAAGTGGACGTTGTCTCTTAGACTTTCTGGTGGTGAGAAGCAGCGTGTTGCCATGGCTCGTCTATTCTATCACAAACCCCAATTTGTAAGTGGGAGTGGCACACATCAAGAAAAGGAGTTGTTATTTAACATTGATTATCTTCTATATTAGGCTATTTTGGATGAATGCACCAGCGCAGTCAGCGTGGATATTGAAGCCATCATGTATGAGCATGCACGAAAGGTCGGCATTACGCTATTCACTGTTTCACACAGGTAATTTTGAAAAGGAGACGGGGCGTACCATCCTACAATAGAATCTCACAAAGCAACATTACAGAACATCGCTGGTACGCCACCACGAGTTTTTGCTTCGATTTGATGGTGAAGGTCATTATGAATTTAGAGAGTAAGTAAAGATGGTATATTTGATATGTGGTTTTTACTCAATGCCATTTGTTAGGCTTGACCCTGAGGATATCAACACACCCTTTGGTTTTGGTCATGGAAAATCCAAGCCTCAAGCCAAGCTGCATGCATAAGATTACCCATATCGCACATACTCTAGAGTACTTCCATATATATCGCTTTTACCATTCTTTTTGTTCTCGTTTTCGTATTTATTCATCTCGCTATAAAAACCGGTTACACGAGAATGTTTCATGTGCAAAAATGAGGCTGAACTGGTCGTATCGCTTAAACGTATTCCGGATTGAATAAGATACTCTTTTCCTTTTGTGCCTGATAAAATGGGAAAGCCAAGAAAGGGTTCTTCAACCACGTCTAGACAAGGTGATAGTGAAGACATGGTAACCACTTTTAATCAAATCTTGCATAAAGCGGGTTACTGACGCGCTATTTCCTCTCACTCTTTTTACCCTTCAGCCTTTGCCCAACCTTGCCTCCCACCTCGATTTCATTGACCAGCTCTTGCAATGGAACCTGCAGGATCTCGATCACTTTATAGCCGTTCTGAAGCAAAGGTCCGTTTATTATCGTTGAATAGGTCATTTAGCGTACTAACTCATATCTAGGATTGCAGCAGAGGAAGTGTACATTCAAGCACTGAATGCCATTGAGTGTCTGCCACCAACACCGCCATGTACGATGCTACCGAAATTCGACAAGGAGACCACCTATGCAAAGGCGTTAGCACAGTACGAGTCATCAATCAAGCGAACAGTTTCCGGTCGACGCGAGCTAGTAACAACTATGCAGCATCAGCTTGAAGTGCTACACATACTCAAGGTAATAACCGGGGACATGGCGATCAAATAAGGAAAAGCGTGGCGTATCAGTGTGGCTGACCATGTGCCACACACACGATGGCATTCAAACATGTAGGATCATCAGCAAAAACGTCATTTGAAAATCAACACGACGCTTGGTGAGAAGAACAGCAATTATCTCTCTTATCGGATCCACGACCTCGCTGAAGTAAGTAAAGATGTTAGTGTAATTTGTCATTCGTTCTAACACGCGTTGTATTATATATATGCAACTTTAGAGTCAGAGGAATTACAAGAACAAATGTGCTGAGCTTGAGCAAGAAGACTCGCGCGAAGTTGAAGGAACACAAGGATCGAATGAGGTGCGGGATGTAGAAACTACTAAGCAGCTACACCGGCGTAGTCGCGCGGGCTTGCATGCCATTCGGGCACATTTGGCCAAAGCCCACGTGCTGGAACACAATCACCGAATTGCCAAATTGAAGCACCAAGTAGTAGACGCAGGCAGGTAGTGAAGACAATGAAATTACCCCATTCGTTGGTGGCATTTTTCTTTATACTCATCTCTTTGATATAGATCGTGAATATAGGAAAAGCGTTTTATTCTTGGAAGGCCTACGCAAAAAACAACTCAAGACGTCCCATTTGGCAACCAAGGCAAGTAGACCTATATGCATGCCACCTCATTGTGCAACTTGATGATTAACAATGGTCATAATAGCATATAGAGATCTTATTCATGGACAAATCGGAAATTGCAAAATCAGTTTTGCGCAACATCCTGGTTGTCGAACAAGCTGTTCAAGGACGAGAAATGTCGGTTAGTGAGATGAATTTATCATATGCCATCCCCAAGCTTTATATTCATTATCATTGTGCTTTTAGATGACTCAATCCATGACACAGACTTCAGAATCGATGAATGGGATGGACGACATGGCACTATTTACAAAGGGATATGGCATGCTTCAGTTTGATGTGCCTGATGCTGTGGTATATGAACATTACATCCATGGACAATTGAAAGGTAGATATGAAAATCTTGGGGGAGGGGTTGGATATAATATGCTTACGCCATTGTATCACATGTAGATGTCCAGTTTGGCACTTCATTGAAGGTATATGCCGAGGTGCACAAACGGAACGTGCCGCTTTTGGTGGAACAATGCATTCAAGCAGTGGAAAGAATGGGTGGATTACAGAAAGAAGGCATCTATCGCATCTCGGGCCGTCAAACTGCCGTCAACACTCTAAAGCTTGAATTCGAGAAGGATGAACAAAAAGTGGATATTGTTCAATACGACATCTTCACAATCGCTTCTGTGCTCAAAGTGTACTTGCGAGAGCTCGAGGAACCACTGGTTGCCATGTCACCAAAGCAACAAACAGAGTACACAGGTAATTAAAGCTGCAGCGGATACTTCACAAGAAAGGCTTACTCTTGTTGTCGATCAGGCACGGATGATGACGCATACCGATTGCATATTCTCGAAGTACAATTAGCACAACTCTCCGAGCCACACCGGCTTACGTTGCAGATACTGATAGAACATTTGGCAAGGTATTACACCATATTCATTGGTTGCCATGGAATATCTGATCTCATATTACACTATGTAGAATTGCTGCGAATGCTAAGGTGAACAAAATGACTGCCTCCAACTTGGCAATGATCTTTACCCCTGCCATTCTTCACGATGAACAAGCCCCTGATAAGGTGTTACTGGATTTGATATCACATCAAGAAGCTCTTTTTGCCAAGATAACGAGAAAGAACAAAGAGGACCAATTTGGACGCTCGTCTTTGGATGACCAGGGGTCACTCGCATCATCACTAGAATACAAGGCTCATGCACCAACGCCACATCCCTGATAACGTGGATTGTATTTTTATCGCCTCTACTTGCCCCCCCTTTCGATTGTTTTAATTTTACCAATTATCCCGTGTGCTTGCGTATAAACTCACTCTCGCGCGAACAAAGACTTGCTCTATGTGATACAAGCGGTTGCCTTCTTTCCATTTTCGGAATGTGCATGTTAATCCAAACGATACACAGTCCGTGCTGCATATGTTTGTTTGTTTGCATTGGGTATTTGGGAGGGAAATATTCTTGTTTTGAATGATGCACAATGATATAATGGTGTTCATATCATGATAAAAGGGATTGCTTTGGGAGGGATAAAACAATACAGGTGGCAATGCACACGCAAGCATGTGGTACAGAATGCATCAATTAAGCTCATGAATGAATGTTTGGTGCGGAAATCCTTTAGTTTTGGAAGCTGAAGCGTAATCAATGCCGATCACTGCATCCACCCTCCACGAGCTGATCGCTTGTCAACTGCTTTGGCGTTCAGCATCTGCAGTGTAACACCACACATCTTCAGCCTTTTCTCTCCTTTTAAATAGACCCCAATTTTCGTTCAAGTCTTTGCTTTTCCCTTCACCGACTTTCTGGCACGCAACAACAATATCAACCACGCTTCATTTACGCATGTCGAAAACAACCTATCTCGCACCACCATCCATCTACTCGCACGATTACGAGGGCTGGCTCTTGATATCAAAGCTGAGAAGACAACTTGTTTGGCGACCTGCCCCACAACGATACTACTGCATCCTTGACGGCCAACGCTTATCCTATTACACTCGCAAGGTACGTTACTGCATATCTCAACTTTTCGCTATCGGCATTGTGAATTGACGTAAATATTTATAGAACGATCGAAAACCTAAAGGAGTGCTTGATCTTAGCCGATATAGACTCATTACAGCATCACCTTCGTGTCGAGGTCTCCTCATCAACCGAGCACCATCTCAAAAGTCATTTCAGTTGGTCACACATGACAAGGATTTGCCTGATTTGATGTTGGTTGCTGATTCACGACAAGCAAAAGAAGAATGGACCACATACATGGATTACCAACGTAGCAACAACAATGTACTTGATAAATGGCTTGAGCGATACGACCTAAGCAATGAGCAGCTGCACTCACCACCTTCGCCATCCATTTCGTCTATTTCATCCGCCTCTACATCCACATCATCGGTTGTAAAATCACCAATTGATTGCTGGCAACCTGCAACACCAACTTCCCCAACGACTACGATGGATGTCAGGCTTGATCCACTCATTCATTTCAAGGCGCAAATCATCCCCTGCTTTAAATAGTGGACGTCGACGACCATCTCTTACACCCTCAGCGTCACCGATGCATTCCATCATGGATAGCCATCACGATTACTAGACAAGGTGCTATTATATTCCAAGCTCCCCTTTTATTACCAATCGCCATGATGGTTGATCCATTCGGCTCACATACCAATCCACTGATCCCCCGTACATCATCCACTTTTTGTTTTTACATATCACTGTATCATACGTTGTTGATTTTGATTTCCTCATACATGCTCCCAAAAAGATAATTTGATAATATACAAGCGAGGTCGAATTCTTCCTTGCCTTTTTACGTAAACCACTGAATGTCCATATCCATTGATATAACCTTAAGCCAAATACCAAATGTAAACTAATCTTGACAAGAGTGTCACTCGAATGCTTACAGGTTGATATCATAACAAACAACAACCACTGGTGATCAAAACGGTGGCATCTTTAAAAGAGTGCCAATCGCTATGGTGAAGCATTTTAAGACAGCAACCACTTGTTGCCCAGAAGCTACGGAAACCGCATGATGGAGATCTCACGCTTGAGTTCTTCCCCTATGCTCTTTTATGCATCACCTCGAGTTGAATGAACATGTTTTACTTGCCAAGAACAAGAATAACGGTGGTATTGGTCGCATGATGGGTTTGAAGCAGCTGGGCTGAAGACGGGAACAAGATATACCGGCGTCAGCCTGGCTGTGTGTGACATCGCGGTATTACGTGTCTTGAAATTACCTCTTCAGTCGAATGACTCAAAAGACGAGCATCGTCACCTTGCCTTGTTCGGAAAGACAAACTATTTGATTCCATAGCCATTGGAAAATATAAAAGTATGGGATAACGTTTATTTGATCCTCCATCTGTTTCAGCTACCCATGACGTCCGAATTGCTATCTTCCCTACCTTCCTCATTATCACCCTACCTAACAACTGATCGCTTGCCAAAGGTGCTGGTGGCAACCACCTTGACTTATGCTGTAACCAAGTACATCATTTACAACCTTTACTTGCATCCCACAGCAAGGATACCAGGACCATCAGTGGATTGGATACCATTTCTCGGAAATATGCGCGAGATTATCCGAGAAGAGGTGAGAAAAAGAACAATCGTCGGAACTAAATTACGCCGCGTACTCACACGTCATTGTCTTCTTTGTCTACTTAGAGTGGAGTGCCACATAAGAAATGGTTGAAAAAGTATGGAGGCATTGTCGTATACCATATGCTATGGAACAAGCCACGCGTAATGGTCTCGGACCCGAGTCTTTTGAAGGAGGTATTGACGCACCATGTTTATGACTACACAAAAACACCTGAAGGCAGCAAGTTCTTAACCCTCCTCCTTGGTAACGGCTTGCTTGTGGCTGAGGTATGTTGTATATATAGGATATGATCGAGGAATACGATATTGACATATAGCATGTAAAATAGGGTGATGTACATCGTCAACAACGTAAACAACTCAACCCAGCCTTTTCATTGCAATCCATTCGTGAATTGGTTCCAGTAATGTTTGTTCCACCTGTACAGCTATTGGATCGTTGGAAGCAAGAATATGCCGAACGCAAGGATAACAACGGCTTGATGGAAATGAACATCTCAGAGTGGATGTCACACGTGACCTTGGATATTATTGGGTTGGCGGGCTTTGGGCAAGAATTCCTAGCTGTCAAACATGAAGGCAGCACGGACCATGTTAACAAATTGAGCTGGGCATACAGGCATCTTTTTGATCCCACAGGATCGAACTTTGAACGATTCTTGCGATTTCTCATACCAGGTTACCGATATCTACCCACACGACGCAACCTTGATTTTCGCAAGGCTTTGGGCATGTTGCATGAAGAAAGTCTTGCAGTTGTTCAACGTGGTATTGAGCGAGCCAAAACCACTAGTCGCCAAGACAACCTCCTTGCACTCATGATCAACCTCGTCGATGAATCAGGAAATGGAATGAGCGTTGAGGAGCTTCGCAATCAATGTCTCACTTTTTTGGCAGCTGGGTAAGTGAAAACATTGATACGCTGCTATAATAGAGGGACTGACTCATGATGATGGATGGATACCATAGGCATGAAACCACAGCAGTGTCGTTGTCGTGGACCCTTTGGCTTCTTGCTCAAAATCAAGATATCCAAGATGCATTGCGTGAAGAGGTTACACCCATGTTTGCTAATCTCGATTTTACGCATCACATGTTCCATGACGATCCATTTGATACAACCGGCCACAACTTGCCCTCCTTTGAAGCTATCAACAACCTTCACTTGCTAAACAACGTATGCAAGGAGTCATCACGTTTGCTCCCTGTTGTACCAGTCACCAGCCGTGTTGCGACCAAGGATGTCACACTTGGTGGCCATTTTATTCCCAAAAACACAGCTATCTTTTTGCCACTTATCGTCAACCATCATTCTAAGGAATTGTGGGGAGAAGATGCTGAAGAATTCCGACCAGCCCGTTGGGATGAATCAGAAGCTTCACGTGCTGGCCCTTATGACTTTTTACCATTCTTAGCTGGAGGAAGACAATGCATTGGAAATCGTTTTGCTATGATTGAGCTCAAGATCATTTTGGGTCTGCTGATCACCAACTTTCAATTCTTTGAAAAGCCTGGATTCGTTCCAAGGAAACGCCAGGAGCTTACTATGCGCCCTTCACCCTATATGACACTCCTCGTCAAACCCGTGGTTTCATCATCCGTAGAAGCATAGCTCAATTGATACCATAACCCTTTAATAAACCATGTTGTAGCTATTCTTTGATATATTGACTAGTATCTTGATCCATTGGATGTGATGGTGGCTTGACATTCAACGATTGCAATAAGCGAATAATCCCATGTTCGAAACGACGCAGCTAAATGCAACAAAGGAGATGTTGAAACTTGCTGGAGACGAACAGAGGAAATAACAGGCTGCAACAAAAAAGTACTGGCCAAGGCGTGACAAACGACAAACCACTTGTCTAACCAAGAGGTTCTAGCTGTTTAAAAGTACTGCAAATGCAGTAAACGCGCATTGAGTGCTGGCAGTGTTGGATGAGGTGCACTTGTGAAAGAAGAACTCGAGTTGACAATAAAAGAAGATAACGTTTCAAGCCAACAGGTCCTCCCAAACAGCCTTTGCTTCCAAAACGTATTTGTCAATAGTTGTCTGGTTCCATTGGTGCTGCTGTTGTCATTGGAGTATGTATTGGTATCGTTGTTGGACGTGTAAGAAGAAGTATACAAGTGCTGTTTTAGTGTGGGGCTAGGTTGGTTCTGAGAATGAAATACCAACTGCATAATGACCTGACCTGGTCGATGGTGCGCAGCTTTCAAGTCATGTCCAACTTCCTTTTCTTTTTTCTCGTCAATGGACTACTTCAGGCAGACAACACCAAAGGCATGGACACCGGACGGCATTTACTGCAGCTACCGAACAATGTACCCGACAAAGCCACGTAGGCAGCTTCTACTTGCAATCAAGAAGGATCTGGAGTTGCTGGGCAAAGATGACAACGCGTTGGTTGCAAAGCAAGCACATTTATTCTTGAAAAAGTGGTCGAGATTGAAGGTAACAGACTTTTTAGAGTTGTTATGATATACCGTCATTGACACTTACCATACTACAGTTTCCCTTGCAAGAAGATCCTGCCGAATCTTCATCGTCTGCTGCTGCTGCTACTGCCACTGCCACTGGAACGCATACTACTTTTGGAAACATGTATAGTGTAACAAAGTCTTTTTACCATGATGATTCCTTACTTGTTTCCATAGTGAATTCAATGGCGATATCTTTGGCACCGGCATCAATGTTCAAGTGGTAAGTGGATGGAAGATAATTGGATATTCTAGCTACTCATCACATCACATAGGATCCACATAGTGGTAATGGTGAGAAAAGGAGCCATCAAGAGGAAGACATTGAATCGAACAAGAAGGTAACAATATCAACAGTTTGCCAAATGGCTTATATTCATAATGTCTGATTGGATTGGCAGAGCAAAAAGGAAGCCGTATCATCTGGCCAACGCGAAGAGGAAGATGTGGAGATTGATGAACTTTTTAAGGAGGCAAACACGATCACCTTGACAGCAAACGAGACATTGGACGTTGATGAAGTTGTCCCATCCACAGCGGTGTGCACGACATGCTCAATGACAAGACGCCTACTATTCCAATGGGTTTATGATTTGGTAAGTTCCTCCAAGAGCAGTCAAGCACTTTTTTTTCATTCTAATTCCATGAATAGTACCAAAAGCAGATTGTACGCATGCCTATTACAGGCTTACAGCTTATCAAGGAGCGACCTACTGTAACAGCTTCAGATGCATTGATCAAGTTGGCTGCTAGTATTCTTGATGATTGGAGTAGCGCTGATGATGTGGCTCGATATGCCTTAAGGTAGATAGATATGGATACAGGTGTGATACAAAAAGGCTGTATGACCTGACGTCCGTACACATTCTAGTCTCTCGATTTCTTTGATTATTGATACCACCAATACACCAACAACAACAATCGTCCGCAAAGCTCTATCAAGCGATCATTGGAAGGAAGCTCTTGATGTTGCCCAGAGTATCCATATTCCTGAACTACCAGTACAAGTCGAGAACATTTTCAAGGAGACTATTGAGGTATGTCCCATTTAGGCATGTTATCATCATGGTGCTTACGTTCATTTTGAAGATTTTGACTTTGGATCATGATGGTGGGAAGAATGCAGCATTACGACACCTGACACAAGCAGCAGCAGCAGAACAAGAACACGTGGAAGATTCATCATTGCTACAGGCAATTGATATACTGATTTACATGTAAGTCGACTATTACCAATACCATACTCATTCCTCATTGGTTTGTTTCTTGATGTAGACTGAGAAATGCCAGCAAGTGGGGTAAAGAAGGAGGAGCAACGGAGGTCGATTGGACCCATCGTCTTGTCACAATACTGGATCATTTACTTCGTGATACTGAGCTGACAGTGAGAATGTAAGTAGAGGCGTATAGTGGATATCTTTCAGTTAACATGGCATGTTATGATATATATAATAGGGGTGAAAAATCCAGCACTGCTTTCAAGGAGAACAGAATTGAGAATGAAAAGTTTGGCACCCAAGAATCAACACGTACAAGTATTGGAAGAAAGATTGATGTTTTGATGGAACATGATCAGTTTGAGCTCAGTGGTTCAGAATGGAAGACGCCCCAGTGTACACAAGCAATGAAAGACCGACAACACAATAAGAATGTCAGAGTCAATGCTTGTATCCTGTCGCAACTGCTGCAATTACCATTCAATACGCAACAAAATCCAAATGTACATGTAGTAACAATGGAATGGACAGGTGAGTAACAACTATTGGGAATCAAAACACTTGGGTTGCTGAATTCTGATGGGTAGGTTTCACTGGAGAGCTCTTATTTGTCAAGAAAGTGGATAATTACTACGTGGTGGGATCACTTGGAAACGTGTACTTGCCAACGACACTCGATGATCTTGAAGATTTCCGCGACAGTCTCAAGCTTCTCTTTTACTTCAAGGTTAGTGGGATCATGCAGTGTCAGCTACCCTATATACTCATTCTCCATGTTAGCATCATCATCAGCATCTACAAAGAACCATTCGAGCACCTTTGGCAAGAATGCGACGCTTGCGTGTGTCTGGAGCCAAGTTTCAAAGCAATGGCGACATCTTTGTTACGCCTACACGCGGGAAATAATCAGCAACTGTTTTACATCAATCGCACCATCATTACACAGCACATTACATCATGATACACATCCAATAATGCAATTGACAATCCATATAACATCATCCACAAGCCTTCATCAAGTACAATGGAGATCTTGTTTCCTCGGTTCTTTTGACTATTCATCCTCTTGTCACCATGTTGGCTCTGATGTGTTTGATTGACTGGCATACTGATAATAGCGCAGCAATTTTTTCTCAAACAACCCACTTGCATCGACATCCACACACTTTATGTGCACTTGCTCCATTTGGATTCATTCGTATGCACATTATCGATTCTCTGTCATAGCCAATTAAGCCCATACCTTTGATCTTCTACCCCAATGCATGTCATACACGATTTTTTCCCTGAATACAATGTCACCTGAGCTGGTTCTCGGTGCTTTATCAACATCTGTACGTGATTTACATAGTAGGACAAGATACTTGTATAAGCTACATAAACATGTCTATAGCTCTGCATGACCTTTATACGATGATGAAGATGATCCTTTTTTTTATATAACTTGGAATGATGTAAATGCTATATGCTAACAAGAGATTTCAAGTGTAAGCTAGTTATTCGTCAAGTCGATTACAAAAGATGGGAGGATGAAAATAGCTCAAATCCAAGTAGAAGTGTTTCCTTGCCATTCCAGTTATTTTCTGCGCTGCCTTGAGCTGCTGCCATCCTTGAGCAGTTTTGAATATTGCCATCCATCAATTCATTATGTTCCAATCAATATCACTGTTCACAGGTACTATTGCGTCGTTCTTGGCATGTCGCTAATCCATAGTCTTTGGTTCTTCCTCAATCCATGTCATGCCTATCATTGTCATTATCCATTGCTTTGAGAAAAAGGATGTTAATGCCATGCTGAATCATCAAAATGCCATCGTTCCCTTTACCATGATAAAGCTTGCAGTGACGTCCACATTGTAGAACTTGGCTCAACACAGTGTGTACTCTTCATCCATCGAAACAATTATGTAGGTAGTGACATGGTGGATCATCATGACGTATTGGTCTGCTTTGAAAGAACAAGAGTTTCACTTGATACTTTACAAGGTACTCACTGCACCCAGACATCTTCTTGTGTGGCTGCAGTTGACAAGCGATTCATAGTTTGGCATTGCTGTGTTGTAGATCGAGAGAAATATGCTGTAGAATGTTGATGCTGGATGTCTTCACTCGAATGGCGTCATCCATGGTGTTGGTGCAATAAATGATTTCTCATCCATCATCCCTGGCCTTATCCATGTGACATAATCCAATCTTCTTGCTGATGATTGGGAAAGTAACCATAACAACATGGCTGCAGGTGACAACATCCATCCACAAGTCCAAAACACGCACAAGTAGCCATCGATCGCTGCTGATATGTCTCTTTCTCATGTATCTGTTGAGTGTTGTGATGGATGTCAATTAAGATATCCATTCATTTACTGATTAGCTTGACATCTTGATGCATCAGAGTATGGGTTCTCCTGAAACATGGTGCTGCTTGACGCGTTTATTGTCGCATGAAGATGATGGTGATAATGGTCAAAGCACGCCATAATTGTTGCTAATCGATAAAGCTGGTTCTTATTCTTGTCAAATGCTGCAGTGTCGCATCAAAAGATCATCTCACTTGTCAACTATTGGAGCTGGCTTCTCGTCGTCAACAAGCTTATCAAGGAGCTCAAAGATAAACACATACGTTGACTTTTTTTGCTTTTCCATTGCTAAATCGTGACAGAAGAGTTGTATCGGTGCCATGCACGCTGTCACATTGTTGAAAGGGATTAGGGTAGAGAGGAGCTGGTAGTGCCATGGTCAAATTGAAATGGAAGTGAAAGACAGTTGTACAACTCCGCCTGGAGGCCTGGGGCTTTGAAAACGAATTCGCTCTCGCGCTTCCCTTTGTTGATTTTTCCACCACTCTACCAACCCATCCCAGTGTGCGCTTTCTAATTGTATGTGATACTAAAGAGCCAAGATTGAGGAGATGGCCAAGATACGCCTATACAAGGACGGATGTCTTTCTGGTACCAACGACTGCGGATGGTCTTCTAGTTTTACATGTCACTGCTGATGATCAAGTCGTCTCGATCGTGTCCAACTTTGCAACCTGTGGAGAGTTTGGGGAGCTCTGCGTGCCTCTCCTATCTGCTTACGTACCAGTCTCCTTGGTAGATGTTATTCTGCTGGACATTCAGGCTGTACAAGTTGTTCACAATGGTTAAGCGACCAATGCTCTCGTCAGTGGATTCGGAAAGCCCTTCCCACCTGCGTGCTGGGTAGATCTGCCTGCGTGCCAGTTTCCTGACTCAAAGCTAGTGATCATCTTATGTTGTTAGCTCTCGCACAATCATGTAAGTGATATTCATTTAGCAACTGTATCCAGGTGATATTGATTTGGTAACGAATAGCAAGACTTCTGCAAAAGGTAACTATACAAGGACGGATGCCTTTCTACAACCAGCAACTGCGGATGGTCTTCTAGTTTTACATGTCACTGCTGATGATCAAGTCGTCTCGATCGTGTCCAACTTTGCAACCTGTGGAGAGTTTGGGGAGCTCTGCGTGCCTCTCCTATCTGCTTGCGTACCAGTCTCCTTGGTAGATGTTATTCTGCTGGACATTCAGGCTGTACAAGTTGTTCACAATGGTTAAGCGACCAATGCTCTCGTCAGTGGATTCGGAAAGCCCTTCCCACCTGCGTGCTGGGTAGATCTGCCTGCGTGCCAGTTTCCTGACTCAAAGCTAGTGATCATCTATGTTGTTGAGCGCTAGTTAGGCATTCGGTGCGATTGATTACATTATGACTTTATCATGGTTTACTACAGACTTCTTTTTAGGATATTCAGCGAGCAACATTTGGGTACTACAAGCAGATACATTGGTGATAGAATCAAGCATTCCACTTCAGTAACTTGAATTGTCATTGTCCGTGCCAGAGAATAAATGCTTTATTACATTTGATTATCATATACAAAGAGGAGTGTGAAGTTGTGTAATGTGAACGAGAGGATGGCGAAGATGGTGGATGCAATGGGTGATATGGCAGTGTCTGTGATGGCTGTACAACAAGTTGCATAAAGGATAATGATCATTGAATAGGATCTCAAGTACGGTAGTTGCAAGTGCTATAGGTGCTGTGATACAACAACCCTTTCAAGATGATCCATGAAGCATAATGACCAGGTAGACAATGAGCACAATAACTCATATTCCCTGATCCTTTAACTTTGTATATATCCAGTCCCTTTCGTCCTATTCACTAAAGTAATACTCCGAGTCTTTTGTATGTGATGTGTAGTGTATTAATGTATCGACACGATAAATAAAGCTATCTCTATACTAGCTATGTACTGTTCGTGTAAAGAAATGTTGGAAGGCAGATAAACAAGGGTATATGAGAATGGTAACTGCTGAAGTTGGCGCTGTCATGTTTGGTTGTGACAGGCAAGTGTGGTGGAAGGGAGTGTGTAGTGTCAAGAAACGCGAGTGTTGTAATAGAGTGATAAGCCATTCAGTCATATTCTTTGGGATCAAGGCAACTGTAGTATTGACACCATGGAAAATGCGTGTGCCAAAAGTGTGCAATAGGTGTGCAATAAGCCAACTGCGAAAGAAATTTTCTTTCGCAGTTGGCTTATTGCACACCTATTGCACACTTTTGGCACACGCATTTTCCATGGTGATGCCGATCCCTATCAATCATATATTGCTGCAGATCGAATAACCAATCTTTGATGATAAAGGTTGTCCCCCTATGATGTTTGTTTTATATGATAGAGAGGAAGATTCGTTGACGAGTTAATACTGTTATCTTTATGCATGTCACTGATAAGGTCAGTTCTTTGTTCAATCCCTGCACCAGTTGAACATACCTTGAGCGGTTCTTGCGATTTCTCATCCCAGGCTACCGATATCTATCCATACAACGCAACCTTGCTTTCCGTAAGGCATTGGGAATGTTGCATGAAGAAAGTCTTGCAGTTGTTCAACGTGGTATTGAGCGAGCCAAAACCACTAGTCACCAAGATAACCTTCTTGCGCTTATGATCAACCTTGTTGATGAATCAGGAAATGGCATGAGCGTTGAGGAGCTTCGCAATCAATGTCTCACGTTTTTAGCAGCTGGGTAAGTTGACGACATTAACACGTTGCTATGGATGAATGACTTACTCATAATGATGTACACATGAAACTACAGCCGTGTCGTTGTCATGGACGCTTTGGCTTCTAGCGCAGAATCAAGATATTCAAGACGCATTGCGTGAAGAGGTTACACCCATGTTTGCTAACCTCGATTTTACGCATCGCATATTCCATGACGATCCATTTGATACAACCGGCCACAACTTGCCCTCCTTTGAAGCTATCAACAACCTTCACTTGCTAAACAACATATGCAAGGAGTCATCACGTTTGCTCCCTGTTGTACCAGTCACCAGCCGTGTTGCGACCAAGGATGTCACACTTGGTGGCCATTTTATTCCCAAAAACACAGCTATCTTTTTGCCACTTATCGTCAACCATCATTCTAAGGAATTGTGGGGAGAAGATGCTGAAGAATTCCGACCAGCCCGTTGGGATGAATCAGAAGCTTCACGTGCTGGCCCTTATGACTTTTTACCATTCTTAGCTGGAGGAAGACAATGCATCGGAAATCGTTTTGCTATGATTGAGCTCAAGATCATTTTGGGTCTGCTGATCACCAACTTTCAATTCTTTGAAAAGCCTGGATTCGTTCCAAGGAAACGCCAGGAGCTTACCATGCGCCCTTCACCCTATATGACACTCCTCGTCAAACCCGTGGTTTCATCATCCGTAGAAGCATAGCTCAATTGATACCATAACCCTTTAATAAACCATGTTGTAGCTATTCTTTGATATATTGACTAGTATCTTGATCCATTGGATGTGATGGTGGCTTGACATTCAACGATTGCAATAAGCGAATAATCCCATGTTCGAAACGACGCAGCTAAATACAACAAAGGAGATGTTAGTGTGAGAACTCTGCACGTCATAGTCAACTCACAATCAATGCAGCTTTGTTGTCACCAGTCTCGGTTACGATCTTCCGTGTCCAAATAGTGAAGTTGCCATTCAAGTTCCCAAATACCACGTCGGTCAATATTCTGTCACCAACAAACGCAATCTTATCCACTGGAATGGGATGTAAATGTCTAGCAAGGGCTGCACCACCAGACGGCTTCTTTTCCTCATGTCTCAAAACAGGCACACCTAACGCACAAATGAATACCGGTTTTACGCTCCCTTGTTTTGACTTACCTAGTGCATCTTGTAACTTCGTCGCTTGTAGAGAGAGATGAAACAAACATAATCAGCTTATGATGTAAGGTATTTCTCCCAATTGTAAATACTTATCCGCATGATCCTTATCATCAGGGGTGCCTGCCGAGTTGGAGACGATCACGATCTTGTCAGGCCCGAATGTTTCTTTGCACACGGCCCATGCTTTCTATATTGACGCGTTGATTGACAACTCAAGACAATAGACCATGTTACTTACTTCAAATGGAGGATGGATATGTGGAACGTAAGGAGCCGTTAAGCAGTTATCCTTGTCAAAGCCCATCGCTTGGATACCACCTTGACGCTTGAGCTGCTCAAAGTGTATATTCCGTATATCTATTGTTACTCATGAGCCGCCATGTGCACGTATATAGTTTCTCTACATGTACCATTCACGATAAGGTGAGGAACTGCTAGACTTGGATTCCACAGTAAACGAAAAGCATTGACAATGCCGGACACATTTAGACTTTGGACCATTGGAAGAGCAAGGCTGATCAATCGTCAGTGTTGTTTGGTGCGGAACAAGAACTGTAGTAGGAGATATAACCATCATGCTGGTCGCGAGAAAGAGATACGGTTGCCACCGAGATACACTGATCACGATACCACCATCATTGACAACCCTGCTACTGTTTTATCATCAAACGACAACAGAAACACCCTTTGACGACAACAACGTGGATGATGATGGGGGCCATGAAATATTTCACCAGGCACTACAAGGTATGCATAAACATGCCAAAATAGCAATTGCTTATGCATCTCATTTTTAGCAGAACAACCAAGTCAAGGATGCATATCGCTGATCATGTAACACGAACCTTGATCAAAAGTGCGGATAATGCATGAATGTCGCTATGCAACAACATAACAACTCAGAGACCAGTCCACGATGATGACGAGCTAAGAGATTGAGAAGATGTGGATACTTCGATGCAGATAACCAGCATTTTCGCTTGTACAAAAAGGAAGACACAACAAATACAGCAACGTTTGGGATGATGAAAATGGTGGCGTCGTGCGTCTCCTCGAGATGGATCTGCATATGTAGGCATAGCCGAAAATAGATCAATTTTACCTATTTGAAGAACAAGGGGTTGTTTATATGCAAATCGTGCCAAGACATTTGAGGAATCTTCCAAACAGGCAAGGAGGAGTGTTTAGTTGTATTGAAGGAGCTACGTGCATTTTCCAAAAATCGTTATTTTGTCAAATAGCACAAGATGCATAATATATTTTTACCATATGTACATATACAAAAGATGACAAGTTGTATGTATAGAATGAGTGGAATCGGGATGAGGGTTATTATAACTAATGTTTAAGCGTGGCCAACAGCGGCTGAGAGTGAGACAGAGTGGTAGTGGGGGTTGTACTCGAATTCTTGTGCGGGCGATTGTTCAGCAATAGCATTGAGGAACGTGTCCAGCTGGATGGATGCTGCTTGAATAGTCAAAGGAGACGATGAGGATGCTGCAGCTGCAGCTGAAATACGACCATGATGTCTCAAAAGCTGTGCGGACGCCAGCGTTCGCACAGGGTATCGCTCTGCTAATGTAGCATCTCGATCAAGTGCCAGGTAAATGGATGCTCCTAAACCATCTACAGACATCATATCAAGGTTTCCTCCCCAATGGCTTGCTAAAACTTTGGCTGCTCGCCATCCGCTTAATGCTTCCCATTCGGCCAAACCAGCTTGACCGTTATCGGAAGATGATAATGCTGATACACTCTTTTTGCTATCGTGATAGCGAGTGATTTCACCAAGTAAGGATGAGCATGTTGGAATACCAATTGGATCACGAGGAATATCAATTCCCATATCGTTCGGTAGCAATGGTGAAGTGCTGTTGAGTCGGAAACCAACCGATGTTGGACCACCAAATACATGCAGCTCCATAAGCGGAGGAGAGAACTGCTTCCATTTACGCTGAATCCAGCCATCGCCATGTGCATGCGCTAACTCTGCTCGTAGTGCAACGAGTGACGACTCATATAAAATCCGATGGAGGACATTAGGGATGTATGTAAACTCTTGGTTGCTCATGCTGCTGGCAGTTGTCTTTACAGCAATGCTGGGAACAGGTACTTGACCGCCAAGAGCTTCGGAAAATGCAAATTGGGCATCCTTGGCAGCCTGTTTGGCAATTTCAACTGGGCTAATTGCTTGAGTTTCGTTGCCATTCTGCTGTGCGTAAGACAAATGTTGATCTACATACAAATCAATTAGGGAGAATGGCCACAAGAAAGGGGGTCAAAAGTCGAATTAGCTTACCTAGCAACATATGGATGCCAAAACCAATGGTGTTGATATTATCCAACAGCGCCAATGAAGCAGCTGTGGGTGAGGTGGAGAATGCGTATCGTAGTCGTATCAAATTAGCTGCTTGACGTTGATGCAGACGACGGGCAACATTGTTAAAACCACGAGGCGATGTTGACTGAAGTGATGGATGCAGCAAAGTGCAAATATCGTGAAGATAGTCGTGAGCAACATGGCGTACAATGGGTGTTTTTAGCGCTTCTGGAGAAAGCGTAGAGAGCAATCGTAGAATATGGGTGTATCTGACAGGTAATTCGGAGCACAAAAAGGATGGTGCAGTGGCAGCAGGCATCTCGTTTTGATTATTCTTGCCATTATAAAGGTGTGACAACTATAAGCTGGTTGTGAGTAAATTGTATTTGGCAAGGTTGTCAATACGCATTTCACATACCGAGACACGTGTTTCCTGCGAGGCCCAAAAACCAGCGACGATGCGACGGGGTAGCACGTTGAGCACTTGTGATTGGAGCATTACAATTAAAAGTGGTCTAGAGGTATTATGTAAATGAAGACGATGAAGAGGGGGAAGAAAGCGAATAATGAGCTGGCTTTTATAGATGTGGTGGTGGATATGCAGTATCCATAATGATATCGCCGAATTGATTCTCTGTATTCTATAGAGAATCCCCTTGCATTGCTTTACTTCCCTCCCCCCAACCTCCTCATCCTTCTCCCTTTTCACGCTACGCACATGCGTATGTTAATTCTCTCTGTCATCCTCATCGTCTGTTAACCCCGCCTTCCATTTTGGTGCTCAAGCATTGAATATGTTGGCTCTTCCATTTTTCTCCCCTTCTCTTTCCTTAATAACAATCATTTACTGTACAGCAATGGTGCATCCTTCATCATGCCTTTGGCCCGACATTTACACACGCTGCATGCATTACAGCCTAAAATCATTTAAACAAACCTCCAGATTGGGGTATGTATACCAATTGGCAATTACAACTATGGTGAAAATGGATGGCTAAGCAGCGCAAACAATGCATTTGCATGCAAAGTACTTCTATCTACATACACACGCCCTTAATTGTAACATCCAACTAGGGCCATGTTCTCATGATCTCTTTGTCAATAGGATATTGAACCATTATTAGTGAGTCCAGGCAGCATTGTTTGCCACTTACATGCATGTGTACCGTGTCCAATGTACAGTGTGTGCATTGGTTATCCTATGGGGGAATCGATGTTAAGGTTGCGTGGTAAAATAAAAAAGATGGAAGGAATAGGGCTAATGCCAAGCCAGGGGAAAAGGGACTATGCAATACAGGATCCTGGAGTCAACCAATATGCTGGCTAGCTGTAATTAGTTGGAATGCATCGTCAAAGGACGCGCATTTGTTGTATAGTTATACTTGTCAACGGTGGTCTAAAATTAAACTCATTGCATGTGTAAGCTGCAGCAAGCTTCCAACAGGAAAAATCCATGGTTATGCATATATAGGCTATTGTTGACGTGGGGTGTATCAAAAGTTGAAGAATAGGAGGAGGGATCATGTCAAGAATTGAGTTGGTTACTACCGAATGAAATTAGAAACAATGTAGTAGCGGAAGGATAAGGACATGACACAAGTTACAGAGGAGGCGACAAACGAATTTAAACTTTTTGAGAGCGAGAGCATCGGACAATGCGAAGCTGGTTGATCCACCGCACTACAACATGCAATTGCTGATACAGTTTCGCTGCAAGTGTTATATGTGCAATATGAAGCAACGCCTGATTTGCGATGGAATAATCAGGAAAGCAGGTTGATACAAGCATCTTTCTTCGTTACGATGCAGACCTATCATTGTACAAGCGGCACTCACAGTAATTTTTCTCTTCTGTTTCCTGTGTCCAATTACATCATGTACATCATCAGGGTTGAAACATCGGGGTTATGCGCTTGTCGAAATTTTGATGTTTATTTGACAACCTCTCTCTCTCTCAGGGCATCACACACGCGTGCACAAACAACATCCTGACACACATTAATCTAACCCTTCTCGCTATTGAACATCCGTTTTCCTATTTCTTTGCTTTTTTTCTCTCTCCTTTGTGAGATTTTTACTCTCTTTCCTTGGCCAACACCATGTCTTTACCGATCCGGGTCCCCACTAACACACATCCTTCTCGACTTCCTCCCAACTATGGTACAGTAGAAGGCGGCGGTGGCGGTGGTGGTGGTGATGCTTCATCATTTCGGAGTGCTGTGGAGTCGTTTACTGGATCATATTCTCGGGCGTCCATGTTGTATGTTGCCGAGAACCTGACGGTGTCGAGTCATCATGGCAGTATCCATGGTGATCTATTGGAGCGAAATGATACTCAGCATGATGATGTCGATTCCACACACAAGCTTCTTGTTGGTCGCACGTACTCTTTTCCTTCTCTTTCACGTCACACAACAGTTGCTTCAGCGCTCGTTGACATTACTCAGGACGTATCAGCTCGCTCGACATTTCTTCAATCGGTGTTCAATGCAGTCAATGTGCTAATCGGCATTGGTATCCTGGCACTTCCACTGGCGTTTCGATGTGGTGGATGGCTCGGTGGTCTGTTTACATTTTTATTCTGTGCATTGGGAACCAACTATACCGCCAAGATCATTGCACGGTGTTTGGACGCATCCCCTGGGGCTTCGACATATGGCGATATGGGAGCAGCAGCATTCCATGAAGGTGGCCGAGCATTTGTGAGCAGTGTCTTTATCGTTGAGTTGATGACAATCGGCATTGCAATGGTTGTGTTACTCGGCGATGGAATCCAATCATTTTGGCCTGAAATTGATCTCCTGACGGTGCGTCTATTATCGTTTGCCATCCTTACACCCACCATGTTCTTACCTATGCGCCAACTCGCTATCACAAGTCTCATTGGTATCGTTGCATGCGTTGCTCTCTTGTTGACCGTGGCTGTGGATGGATTTACTAAATACAATCGGCCTGGAAGTTTATGGGAACCCATGGTAAAAAGGCGAAACAACATGTGTCAAAGAAATGTGTAACATTAACACTGTTTCCCTTGTAGCCAACAGAGGTGGTTCCTTCGGATCTATGGAATGTGCCACTTGCTTTTGGTCTCGTGATGGCTGGATTTGCGGGACACGCCGTCATGCCTAGCATCTACCGTGATATGCAAGATCCAAAACAATACGATCGTATGGTGGATATTGCGTATGTGGTCACAGCAGCGGCATATGTGCTAATGGCTATTATGGGTTATCTGATGTTTGGACAAGAGACTATGCAGGAGGTGAGTGCATAATGACGACATAGACAACAAATGGCTCATACACAACCTTGATGCAGATCACTCAAAACCTCGCTACAACTCCCGGTTATTATCCTATCGTGACCAACATTGGTATCGGGCTTATGATCCTCACCCCATTAGCAAAATACGGTCTGATGCTTAACCCAGTCAATCTAACATGGGAGTTATGGTTACTCAATAAGCCAGTCGTCGATGCTTGGTGCAAGTTTCATACTTGGAGAAAACACGTGATCACTGCAACAGCACGTATCCTTACCAGTGCAGTCATTGTATACATTGCCACGGTCTTCCCAGGCTTTGATCGTGTTGTGGTATGTTTATATTCTTCCTTTTTTTATTATATAATGACCACTAACATTACAATTATAGTCGTTGCTAGGCGCCCTATTCAGCTTTGGTATCTCGGCAATCTTTCCATTACTTTGTTACCGCAGACTTTTTGCAGGCACCATCCCACTTTGGCAATCAGTACTCAACAACATCATTCTTTTGATATCCACTGTTATGGCCATTCTCGGCACCGTTTGGAGCTTCATTCCCAATAACTTGTAAAGTCGTAGCAACCATAGTCCCATACTTTGCTTATACCAGCTCATTTTATCATCAACTTCAACGCATTTCCTCCCATTCGTCACTGCTTCAGTTCTCTTTTTAATTACACTTCGATTGTGTTGAAAAACAAAAGCCTTTTGTACACGAAAATGAGGAATATAAGAATTACTATATAGAATCCACAAAGCATAGCCGCTAGCGCTACTATAGGAAAAAAGAAAGCGAGGGGGAGAGAGAGAGACAAAGAAATATAATGGATACAAGAGCGAGGCGATATGCGTGCGTGCGAGTGTTTGTTTGTTGTGGCAATCGAAACAATGGGGACGGGGGCGACAATAGAAAGGGAGGAGGTTGAACAGAGGATATGTATAATAAGGCGGTGTCAAAAAGAAACATGGAGTATGTCGTAGATATATGTTGTGTGTGCGTTGTGTTCAATGTACGTAAGTGTTGTAGTCGCTCTCTAGATTTCCCCTTGTTGTTCTTCTTCAGGGCGATATTCTTTGGCAAGCTTTGCATCCTCTTCCTCCTTGGTCTTGACAGCGCGAACATAATCGTGATTGACTGGAGATTTGTTATCATTCTTGGCCGTGGTGGATGCATTGCCGTCACCAGAAATGTGTATGCTCTCAAACTGCGATGAGAAACCTTCTGTCCACTCCTGATTCGAATCGCTGCTAGTAAAATCACCAAAAGGATCATCGTCATCATCTTCTTCTTCAGTGTTCACTGGAACTGTGGTAGTATTCTTGGTTGCCGCAGTGCCCTTGTTATGTTGTTCATCCTCTTCATCCACCTCTTCATTGTCACGAATATGGCTCTGCGTTCGATGAAGCATACTTGTTTGGGGTAATCCTGCAAATCCTCGAGACCAGTCAGCTGGAACACGACCCGATTCCTTTTTTTTGTGTTTCCAAATGAATAAAAATCAGTCAAAGTGCTCATCTAAACATTATACTACATCACTCACTTCATCATCGTCACTGCCGTATTCCTCATCATCATCAAGGTCATCATGCGCACCCCCCATATGACCATCATTCGAGCCCATACCAAAAGCAGTGCCATAAGAGTATTCACGATCAAAATCATCACGTCCCCTATGAAACAAAAAAGTCATTAATCAACAGCCCTTCATTTACTGATTGCAATTACTTACGTGATCCAATTCTCGGTCTCTTCATCTTCATCGTCGTCAAGGTCACCATCTTGTTGGCTCAAGTAACGTGAATACTAATAGAGAAATTAGCTTGCTTATGTCACAGTTTCGTCACGCCTGTTACACACCTGTCTTGCTGTAACACCATCCATGGGTTCCTCATCTTCTTCATCAGTGGCTGCACCATCCAATCCATCATTAGGGCGGGGACCAGCGAGAGGTAAACGATCACGTTCCTTTGTGTCCTTGAGCTCATTGTTGCAATATGCGTTCCAGCTCTCCAAGTCGATGTCGTCTTTAACCTGGCTCAGCACAGCTTCAGGATATCCTTCAAATAACTTGATGATTTCATCGGCAATGAATGTCAAATGACCCATGTATCCCAAACGCATTCCTTTCGGCTTAGCACTATATACGGATATCCGATAAGCTCAACACATTATCCGCATAATTCATATTGCCTTTTTACGTACCATTCTTCATCATTTGCCTTTTGAGCTTGCACCATGCGATCAGTCAATTTGCCATCTTTGAACACCGAAATTGCCAAATTACGATTGTAACCCTTATCCATGCGGCCATTGAAGATCTGGTGCAACATGTCATATATCACATAGTGCAAAAAGTTGTTCCATGGGAAGACAAAGAATAGATTCTATATCAACTCGGTTAATAATGCAGGTTCAAAGCAGGTATATATCAGCACTTACGACGCATGTTGGCATGACACGGTTCTCCACAAATTGCATTTTGAGGTAATCACCAATCGTAGTCCCATCTGCATCTTTCGCCGTATCAGATTCTTGCTTATCCTCAGATTTGACAGCGTCAGATTCCTTGGCTGATTCTTCCTCCTTCTCATCCTTCTCATCCTCCTCTTCTTCAGCTTCGCCCTCCTCGTCATTAAGGTTGGACATGTTGGAGCAATGCAAAAGCTCGGCAAAGAGCTCGCAGATCTTGAGACGTTCGAATCCAAGAGGCATCTGCTCACCCAATGTGGTACGCATAGGTGCATTCTATGATGAAACAGGGTCAGTAGCATATCCCTTCATTTAGCCATAGCAACACTTACCACAGATCGAGGCTTGATTAGCAGCTGGTTGAAATCTCCAACACGTTCGGCTAGGACTTTGAGCATATCAGCAAGGGATACCGATACTTGTCTAATGGCTGCGTTCGCACCATATCCATAGGCACCATTCAACATAGGATCATTATCCATATCGCTGTAATGTCAAACCAGTAAGTAAGCTGCTTACATAAACATCCCTTTTTCCATCCTAAGTCTCGTACACACCTGTTGTTATGGCGGATCAAATCGATAACAATGGTGACACCGTTGATCAACGTTGAAGTAGAATTGGGCGCCTTTGTATCAAGCATGAAGTCGGCCAACTTGCGAATCACCCGTTCACTGATATAACCTGCGGTTAGATGATCTATTCAATCCATGTCCTTCTCTCATATACCTTTTCAAGTCAATGATAAGGTCGTTCAAGCCGATACTGGGTGATTCCATTAAGCTCGTTTGAGACATTCGAATGATTTCACAAATGCATTGCTGGGCTACTGAGTGTTCCTATTAGAAAGCGGTTAATATTTGTAGTAGTAATAAAAGATGATCATCAAGAAGCTTACCTCACTATCCAAGTAAGGATCTAATCTATCCACCAGATTATCGAGCAATCCATGGTCACTCAACCACTGCGTCATTGAGATGTTTTAGTGCCTTTTTGTTCCTTTGTGCTGCCCACATCACACACACGTGATTTACCTGTACGATTCCTTTTCCTTCTGACAATTCTTCAACACGCACCAACGTCAACAAGAGATCCATAATAGCTGATGTTTGCAAATGACCGAGAATTTGTTCCAGGTGCTCTGGCTTGGATTTGATGAAATCAAGGACCTAAATGGAGACGCATTGTAAATGAATAAATGAAAATATCCCGAACAAGGCTTCCATCACGATCATCTTGATACTCACTTCGCCGGTCCGTTTGGTCAGAAACACGCTGATGGTCTTACAAAAGTACTGTGCTTGAAGGGAATCGAGACCAGCTTCTTCATCATTGTCGTCTTGTTCTTTGGTGTCATCAGCCGCGCGTCTTCGAGGAGGAGCAGGACGATTTAAAAAGGTCCAAAAAGATTCGAGCATCCCCTTGTTCTCCAATACAACGGCATCCACGATCTGAGGAATCTCGCACGCCATAATTTCACATGCAAGGAAAGGATATCTATGGTCATGGTCATCCAAACCGTATCTCGAAACAGTCGATAAATGGGATGCTCACTTGAACCGTCGGCTTTCATCAAGATCCGTTGCCGTGATATAAGTCAATAACTTGTTCAAGTTCTCTGTCTTCGATAAGCTAAAGAAAGAAAGGAAAATAAAAGTCAAGGATTGCTATGCAATAGACGCTGCTGCATCTAATACAGAATGAGATTGAAGCGATGCTGTTAAAGTGAGCCATGGGGTGGACCATGAAGGAATAAAAAGGATACAAGTCGATGAGTTTTTGGTTGTGCGACTTTGCTTCTTGCAAGAGATCTTCCTCCTCCAGAATATCTTCGAGCTCAATGTCTTCACGATCGAGTAGAGTGTCAATGGCTGAGGGATTATGGAAACCGAAACGCCAAAACATGATGGGGTTGTTTGAGAAAGAGTGAGAGACCACCAAAAGGCGCGATAGTTTGGTTATACGTACAATACACAACTGGTCGTTTCCACTCCGCTATAGCTCTCTGACTATTTACTACACCATTGCGCTATTTACAGCTAACGAATGCTTAAGTGTATGCTCATTCTTAGTATTCCATGGTCATATAAAGCATAATTGATATCATTGTTTACGAATCTATTCATTGTTAATCGCCCTTTGTTCACCTTGTTCCCTTTATATATTCCTATGCTAGTACCAACTTTATAATGACGTTGCAGTCTTTTGTTACTCGTTCTCAAAAGAAGCAACCAATGACACCAGCTAGTCTTCTTTCAACTTTTATAATAAAACATTAATGCGTTCCCTGTTGTGGATCTCTGACGATATTGATATCCTTTCCATCATACCCACGGGACCTTGAAAGCATCATGTATCTATGTTTGAAACCATATATAGAATGCGGCAAGGAAAACAAGATGGCAAGTAACATGATGCTGCAAGGGTACAGGCAAGAAATAGATGTCGGCTTTGAAAAGGTTACACGAAATATCGATGGTCGCATTGCATATGTGATACTAAGCTACATGTTGTAAGCAGTATACTTATCTTATTCACTGGACGCTACGACTTGCTGCATACATATAGTGTTTCGCTAACATCCAGATGACGCCCGTAACCAATACCGACATCACATGATAGAGGAAAATGATTACTGCAAGCTCAGCGCCTTTCCAATAATGCGCATGCCATCCATGGCTACCAAATTACTCAATGCTATGATCGGATCATATCTTTTTTTTTTTGTCCATGGATAGAATATGCGCTTTCAATTTGGCCATAAAACCGGTTTGTACGAAGTGGTATCCTCAAACCAGCAAGCTGTCAAATGACCTTAATTCAGAAGGCCGTCATTGTAGTGGTAGAATATTATGCTCAAGCAGTACAAGGAGAGAAATTAAACAACAAGAAGCAGAAGAACTGCTTTATTTATGTACACAGCACGCAGAGACTGGCAAACGTGCTTAGATACGCATCAATTTGATTATTGTCTTGTATACTACTCTATCGTCGTCGCCCTCTTCTTGGCTTTCCCTCGAATAGGTGAATTACTATTGTACGTCGTATTTTCTATAATATAAAGTGCCCACTACTACGGTTGTGTGTTGTCGTTCATTCGTCGGCCTTGACTATCCCTGCTGCTTTGGCGCAAGTCAAATGTAGCAAATGGCCATGCCGATGCTCTCGTACAACAATGCTGTCGCCCAGGTATTGATGGCACTTGTGGCATTCAGATTGCGGATCCACATAGATCGGACCAATGTCCTTATAAAGATCGATGATCTGGCTATTGGCCTATCGCAAATCCAAGAGTTTATTAGTATATGACGATCCAACCCACCCATGTTGCCTATCCTAACTGTTACATACCATGACATTCTCACCACGGCTTAAGCTAACAACGATTTGGCTGTTGCGATGATCATGCAGGGAGCGACGAAGAGATCGGATCAGGAAATCTTGTAGCATTTGAATTGGCCAGTCATCCGGTATTAAGTCTAACACCTATGGTTGGGTTGATTTAGCACCTTTGCTATTGGTGAAAAGAATGAGACATATACCTCGAGAATATCCAAGTAGTAGCCTTGAGTAGTAAGGAGGTGCATAGTACGGATCAACATGAGTTGACTACATAAAGATTCTGTGTCAGCACAATAGGTTGCACAACAATGAAAAAAGTAACAATAGGTTACCTGTCTTTGATGCTTAGGTATGTTTGGAGCAGCATGGAAAATAGAGCCCTTCGTTCATCGTTTTCCTCTGGTAATTCTGGCAAAGGTATAGCATCTTCCTCCTGTTGCTTTTTCTTGACCACTTGTTTTTTGCTCAACGAAGATGTTCTTGCTGGTGTAACCGATTCCTGCATAATAATTGCAGGTACAGTCCCTGTGCTTTGTCCCTTGGTTACACAATATGTCTCAGCACCGACGAAATCACCAAGGTCGTGAATCAATATCCGTAATGCGTCTTCGTGCCTTTTCATCTACATAAAGTCAACAAACGTCAGTTATCATTATCATCCACTCACTTTATCAGATACTTACCCGTCCATAAACGATTACTTTTTCAATATCCAAAGGCCCAGCCTTTTCAATAGCATCCAGTAAAGCTCCAGGATCATACAATGCTGATCGTTGCAGCAAACGAATAAGCAACAGCCGTCTGCGAACCAAACTCGATTGCTGATGTGATCCCAAGTATCCAACAAAAGTCATTTCATTCTCGCTGACATTGGATGGGTTCACCGTTTGCTTGTATTCCTCAACCAGCTCATGCAGTGTGTCTTTGGATACGGCTTCCAACTCCAGAATGACAGATCGCACGTATGTGAGTGCTAATCGTGTATGGTGTTTAGGCTCTTTGCTCTTGCGTGTGGTGACAAGGTAATCCAAATAAGAACGCACAGCTTCATCTCCATATTGCTCAAGCTTCTCCAAGATTTCAGAGGAATCCATCTCCTTGGCACGTGGTGATCGTACAAAAATCTCAACGCCATCGACAGGGTTTTGCTCCGTAACCCACCAGGCGTATTGCATCAACGCGTGCATAGGCAAATGCTCGGGGCTGATATCACGTAAAAGCAGTCGTTTGATTTGCTCCAAACCATTGGTAAAGCGGGTATCTGGCAACTCGCCCATGTAGATCTTGGTCAGCGTCTCAAGCACTTTCTCATACATATGCTTCGATTGATACAAGATGGACAGGGCGTAATATTTCTATACCATACATGTTATTATACCATTCTCTAACGCCATGCATACTTGTAAGTACCTTGGATCGAATCAGCGTATTGACACAATCTTCTAGTGAGCAATCATTGGGTCGTTCCAATAGCCGGTGTATCGAATCATCTTGATCATTTGTCACGAAGAGCTTGAGAAGTGCTGTATCAATTGCCTAATTAATCCTCAATGAATATCTCAATCTTCTGCACGCTTATGAATCAATTTACCTTGCAAACTGTATCCCCTTTACCAATCAACATCCGGCGCTTCCCCCGCTCAATCGTCAGATACTTTTCAAGTGCTTCGCGAGCATTCCGTAACAAAACACGCCGTAGTTCCATGGTTGGACTCGATCTCTGATGATCCTCTTCCAGATGTGGTGAATAATTCCTTTCCATAGTTTTGGCGACTGTCATTTTTCAATAAGCATAACTGCATACAATAACATGTGAAGATTAACTTACCCATATCTTCAATCCTTCCGGTACGTTCCAAAAGCCCATACACGCCATCAAATAAAAGGACATACGGTGACTCATTGACACGGCTTGATGCTGCCAAATCACTGAAAAGATGAATCACCATGCGAGGATCAATGTTTCCTTTGGATAGCAGGGTGAAGGCGTCTTCAAAAACTGTCTCTTGGAGCAAAAGCAGGCCTGCCTTTTGATAAATATAATCAAGCTCGGATTGCTAGTCGCAGTAGTACACATCCATTAGATAAAGTCATTATTACTTTTTCCCTATCACTTACCATGCGTTCCACGTAAACATTGTTTTCGGTCGACATGGTATTTCTTGCTTGATCCGCCATATCCAATGCCTCTTCCAATCTTCGATCATCCAGCAAATTGTCCACTTGTACCACGAGGGGTGTCACGATTTGTGCTGCCACACTGTCACGACCATGGATCAGAATCCTTGCAGGCACAGTAGAGAATTTTGACACCTGACGCTTCAATTCGCTCTCGAGTTCCTCATCATTGATGTGTGCATAAGGACGTCGTCGTAACCTTTCTGCCATTGACTCCATCCACACCCTGATACCATGACCAAATGACATGCCACGTGCTTCGAATGATTGTGGAAAAGTGATTACTTGCAGTCGACGCTGATCAAGAATGTTGTGTATCTCGATTGTACCGTTACGTAATAATGCTGCGATATAGGGGAACTCGACACATAATGCTTTCGGATAGCTGGCCCATTGAAGTGTACCACGAATAGGAGATCCATGCGAGTCGGTAAAAATGCCTATTGTCGTTTGTGCACATAGCTCTGGTTAAGGATAAACACTTTTTTCATATGCATACACATTCCCTCTGAATCATAATAAAAAGGATATCATTTGATGGAGATGATATACTGCCACTGACAACCAGGAACTCATCAGGACGAATGACGGTGAGCACAGGTTTTGGTACGGTTTGTGATCCAGAGCCAAGCATTGTAGGTGAAGAAATGGTAACTTGAGGTGTCGGGATCAAAGGTGTCGGATTCGGCATGAGTAAATTGATCAGCTTGTAATGATTATAGTCTGCAAGGCAAAGGTTTCTTCCATGGCGCGCCAGAGTGATAGCTCCATCTGGTAATGGCATTTCCTTTATGTAAAAGGAGTTAGTCCCTGCATAAGAATTATCCTTATTCAAGTAATACCTTTTTGATTTGTACAAGTTCGCCGACCTTGTATATCTGTAAGACGCGTCGTTTCACCACACATAACTCGATGGTACCATCCTCTCCAATACGACCTTCTTCTGCAACATTATGCGCGAAGCATGACACTCCTTTGATATGTGGTATCGAGGATACGGGAATGGGAGCAAATGCAGGTAACCAGTAAAAGCTCAAGGTAGAATCTACACAATAATACGAGCAAATCAGCATATCCATCACATGCATATCCATCAACCCAACACATGATCCTTACCACAAAGCACAACGGCCTTTGATACTTGGGGTATAACAAGAATACGCTCGATAGATTTACGACCAAAGCCAAGATTGATCTTGTTCTCAAGCCGAGAAGCATATGGAACCTGTTGAATATCATGCCGATCCCCATCAGTCAGTCATCACCAATGTATCCATCACCAAGATATACACACACCTCGCCTGGTTTTGATTGTTCTTCGAGTATAAAGTGCAATACACAACCATCCGATGTGCCGAGATAAAGATTGGTGTCTGATAATAAGCATCCAAGAGTAAGTAAAGAAGTGAATCATGCTGGGTGCAACAAGTGTCGTCTTACCCCAAGCTTCTACCGCGTCAATGGTGAAAGATGTCGAGGCAACGTTACTTCCTGAAGGCAATAGAGTGTTGAATCGTGATGGTGGACTTGGTGGCAAGGATGGGTTGACATCAGGAGGAGAGCCAACAGGTGAAGTTGCAGTAGGACGGCGTGTAAAGAAGGAAGTGGGTTGTTGTTGTTGCTGTTGTTGTTGCTGATCGACTACACCATTAGCTGACGGCAGAATAGTCTGCGAGGTGTATGGCGTAAAGGGCATTTCTTGCTTCTCTCTTCTTCTTCAAACCAATGCCTCGAATCACGATATACTGCAGAAAAGAAGGTGCAAGTCTCCACAGACACACACACATACGAAGCACATGGCCTTGCATTAAGCTTCCGACATAAAAGCTGCTGCTGCTGCTGCTCATCACCCCGCACCGGCATTTCACTGCAACGCCTCCTTTCATATTTTACTTTACTGTGTACAAATACTCTTCTCAGCAGACCTTTCCTTTGATGTAACGTGCTCTCTACTCATTCCCTGCACAGAATGGTTTCCCAGAATGAACCGGGGATCCGCATTGATTACATATAAATACCTTCACTTATCGGGTGCACACCAACACACACAGACGCACACTCACACATACGTCCGTTACCCCCCCCCACTCTCTTATTCACATACAATGAACACCATCGATAATACACATTCCAATGATAAAATACGACGCTTTATTTTACGTCTCGAAGATACTCTTATCTGTGGTATGGTTGCCCTGGATACCACCTTGCCCCCTTCTTCTCTTTCCGCTTACTTATGAAACGCAACAAAATAGCTCTTATTGAACGAGCTCAGTTCGCACACAACCACTCGATATATATCCCAGGCGCTTTAGACTTTAACAACATGACTGGAAAACGCAGCTTTTTGGAATACTTTTTATGGGAAACAGAAAAGATGCATGGTAAGAATTCATCATCACCATCACCAGCGATCATCCTCAAACCGGATTGACGCGATCCAAACTTCTTTATATAGCCAAAGCAAGACGCTACGTGACGTAAGGACAAAATAATGCGTTGAAGTTATATCAGCTATTGATATATATCATCATCCATTTAGTCCCGGAGAGTACTATCCTTTTACATCACCGTTGCCTGCACCCACAGTCAAGTTGCCACCGTCACTTTTCGAATACCCATCATTTTTGTGGCCCAACGAAGTCAATATCAATGATACCATTATGGATATATACACCGAATCCATTGTACCTACCATATGCACCCAGGCAGATGGCGATGATGATAATGATGATGGTCAATATGCAAACTCAGCGATGCGGGATATTGAGTGTTTGGAAGCACTTAGTCGACGTATTCATTATGGTAAGCGACACAAGACCTGCAGAGTTTTTTTTTTATTTCAAGTCGGGTTTCCCCCCCCCCCGTGATCTATAACGGAAGCTGACGTGATGTTGTGCATGCTTGTGTTAGCGAAATTTGTCGCTGAGATGCGGTTTCGGGGAGATTCAGAAACGTTCGCTCGTTTGGCTCGTGCTTATGACCGACAAGCAATAGCCGATCGGGTCACGGATCGATCGATGGAGAAAAAAATGCTACAACGACTTGGAAGAAAAGCACTTGTTTATGGTCAGACATTATTGGAGGAAACCGGAATGAGGAACCGGTTACCAGCAGCGCAGCAAGTAGTGCAAGTATACGAGCGATGGGTGATTCCATTGTCAAGGAAGGTCGAAGTGGACTATTTGATCACACGAGGTCTCGCATATTGTACCGAGTAACTTTGTATAAAATAAACAAACCTTATCTTTTCGTACATATACTGTGCAACCGCTTACGATAGGAGAGAATCAATGCTTGAATATATTGTGTGTGTGTACGAGGGCGGAAAGTGACACAATCAAACAATACATCCGAAACCTGGGCTCAACGCATATACGCTCATTTCAGGTGCTCTCAACATCATATCTTATTATACATACAAAAGTCCTTTCTTTGTTCTTGGTCTTTCTATTTTAATTCTTTTAACTCAGCATCATCACATCTACTTGTTTCCTTATGCAGATGTCACCAGCGCATGAACATCAACCAATTTCATCCGCACCTATGCCATTATCACCGATCATGACTGAAGCTGCTTTTGACAACTATCTTCCACCTAACCAACTACCTCCACCACCTCCACCTCCACCACCTACCCAACAGCCACGCACTTTGTTGCGTGATCGAGGAGGTGTACGCCATCCACCACGCATACCACGTTTACGACGTCTATCTCCACCTGACACTGATAATATGCGATTTCGATGCCTATCAGATGACAGGGTGGTTGATATGGATCGACTGTGTGGCGAGAAAACTAATATCCCTGGGCAAAATCAATCAGTTTTGGAATTTGATGTAATGGAGCAGGATGGTGGGCAATATAGGTAATGACAACAATGACTTTTCATTAATGCGTTCAGCTTACTAAGCAAGCTCTGCTACTATCCACTATCAGTGCTTCGTATGGCGTCAGCAATATGCTGAGAAATGATAATTCAGTATTCTGGTTGGTTTAAGATAAGCGATGCATCGATCGAAACATTGATAGCTGTCCTTGAAATTGATGTAGTTCTGCAAGGAGCGGTACAATCAATATCCTTTTACGTTATAGAGGGAAGCGGAAAACAGACCAAAGTTGTGTGATATCGCAAATTGTTATCAAGGCACCCCAATATGGGTAAGCACCACCTAAGCGCAGCAATCAATGTTTTATTTTACTCATGCATCATCACACATATTAGATTTACGGCACCCTGTGAGTATTCTGCGATCCAACCCTGCTGCATGTGTGTGATATTAACCTCGCTATTTATGTAGGCAAGGATGGGATGGTGTTTGTGTCTCGGTATCCCATTGACGTGGAACGTGAGTAAACAAACAAAGTGATATTGGTTGCCTTTGTAGACGTAACTCGTCCAATAACTGGTATTCTGGGTTCATTCCAGGTACACGAATATTCGATGACTTTACGGCATCAGATTACGAGCATTACATGGCTAACAAACCTGATGACGATTTGGACCCAGTGGGATGGTTTTCCCTTGACAATGAGAGGCACGTTGTTATTCCCGTGGAACATCGGTATGTAATTGAAGTTGCCCCCATGACTCATTATCCACCAGAGATCTTGTTGCATCATCGTGATGACTGACATAATCCCACCCACATTATAGGTCGGCCAAGTATGTGCTAGTAAAGTTGATCCGATCGGAATTGGAGGTGGACAATATCGATATCCAGTATCTTGGTTTCGTGGGATACTCGGGAGCACGTTCATTTGCTAATGCTAGGATTTGCTAAAAAAGAAAGAAACGTTTCTCATATGCATGCATTGTTATTAATCAGTGAATGAGGAGGTATATATGCAATGTCTGAGTGAGGGTTATGGTGCATGAGTGAACTATGCAACTAGCTCAGCCGCTCTTGGAGCTGCCTGCATGAAATAGTCATTTGTCAATTTCAAGCAGAGTGAGAGAAAATAGGATGATGTTGATTTTGACATGGGAAGCAAATAGATCCACACGATTGATTCCGCTTCCCAGCGGGTCCCGTAACCACTGCTTTTGTTCCTTTCCAATAGAAAATGCAAAAACGGTCTGCTGTGTGTTGCGTTACACCAACCCCACACCCGCGTCTCTTGCTCCAATTTCCCATTCTTGTGCCACAGCCGCCATCGAACGCATATAAATAAGCAAAGCATCCGCTCGGCACTACTTGGTTTATTACACGTCTTGGTCTCACTCTCCCACGATGAGATTACTTTGCCGCTCTTTGCTGTTGGCAGCAATCGCTGTCGTTACGACAGCAACTAAACAAGGTCAACACAACACTAATAAGACATTTCCTCGCTGCGATTCCCCTATTTACTGCGAAGGCCCTTTGCTCAAGACTGTGCAACTTGCAAAGCTGTATCCTGATTCCAAGACCTTTGTTGATAAGGTATGTGTGGAAGGAAAGAGAGAGAGAGAGCAAGCAAAAAGGAGTATGAAAACAAGGAAAACAAACAATATGCTGATCTAGTCATTGGTGCTTCACTGCCCCCACTTGTTTTTTCTTTATAGCCTACCTCTAAACCTCTTAATCAAGTCATTGAAGCGTTTGAAGCCATGGGTGATAACCCGTCAGCAGACTCCATCCGCAACTTTGTTGATGCCAACTTTTTGGAGGAAGGTACCGAACTTCAACCGGTCAATCTTAGCGTCAGAGCCGATCTCCCTTTGTTGGACAAGATTGACGACTTGACATATCGTGGATGGGCATCTCAAATACATCAATATTGGTCCAATCTCACCTTTAAGTTTGACCTGAACCAACTTTGTGATGGATGTGTATCGAGTATTCTTCCTGTGAAGAGGCCATTTGTTGTCCCTGGGGGTCGATTCCGGGAATTCTATTATTGGCAAGTCTCATTGTCTTGTGTGAGGATGCATTACCCCTGGGGCTAACTCATTTTGCATATACCTACAGGGATAGCTATTTTGTTATTCGTGGTTTGCTTGTCAGTGAGCTGCATAATGAAGCCAAAGACATGTTACTCAACTTTTTGGACTTTGTTGAAGAATATGGCTTTATTCGTAAGTATGCATAAAATACCATTAACAGTATGCAATGGCACTAATGAATGGGTCGATGTCTCTTGGTAGCCAACGGTGCACGCATTTACTATTTGAATCGATCCCAACCACCCTTTTTGGTAGAGATGATCAAGGCATACTACGAAGCTACACACGACGACGACTTTATCAAGCAGGCATTACCAACACTAGATAAGGAGTACTCTTTCTGGATGGCCAACAAGAGCATTGACGTGAATGGCCACACCTTGAATCAGTATCGTGTACTTAATAGCTCACCACGACCTGAGTCATACTTGGAAGATTATACGACAGCTCAAAATGTGACGGATAAAGCACGGTTATACGGCAATCTAGCCACCGGTGCCGAAAGTGGATGGGATTATACTTCTCGGTGGTTTCGATACAAGGATCGTCAAGATGGCGACTACTTGTTACAGTCGCTCAATAACGATAATATTGTGCCAGTTGACTTGAACGCTTTGATGTGGAATATGGAATCGACTTTAAGTGAGTGGCATACATCAAGTCGCAAGAAAAAGTACTACAAGCGCCAAGCAGCAAAACGTATTGAAGCCATGAAGGAGGTGCTATGGGATGAGGAGGATGTTTCCTTTTACGACTACAACATCACAAGCAGTGGGCTAAATCGTGAATTCACACCAGCTACTCTGTATCCATTTTGGCTTGGAGCCCATCATCGTCTCAGCAAAGAACAAATGGGACAAGTGCTTGCACAAACTCAGCATTGGCTAGAAGCTTATCCCGGTATCTTAACAACATCCGTATACAACACATCTCAACAATGGGATTTCCCCAACGGCTGGCCACCATTACAATATATTGCATTGCGTGCAATGCGCAACGTGTACGACGCAACCAAGGATTCGAGTATTGTCGATATGATACATGCATTGGCGGACCGATACCTTGCATCCGCTTTTTGCTCGTGGTACGAAACAGGAGGTTTTGTCCCTGGTATCCTGCAACAGATGCCCAATCAAACCGATGTTGGTCACATGTTTGAAAAGTTTGAAGTTACCGTTATTGGTGATGCTGGTGGAGGTGGAGAATGTAAGTATGATATGTGCTACAATGAACACGTTTTATTAATCCCTTCATCCATTATAGACACCGTTCAAGCAGGCTTTGGATGGACTAATGGTGTAGCTTTATGGATCTTTGATACGTTTTCAAGCGGGTTCTCTGCACCCGATTGCAGTGATCGAGCAGATCTTGTGTTCCCTCTTTCATCTTCTTAATCAGTCAACCACTCCCTCCTTTCCTCCCTCTATTATACACATGATCATTACTGTATTCCTCTATTCCTATCAAACCTTTTTGTTGTGAAAACAATGATCAGTTTTTCATTCCAATGTCACTTTTTGATCATGCACATGGCCCGTGCACGTGGCGGTGTCTCTTGTTGAGCACCAGCCGGAGATGCGATGAGTCCACCTTAACACCTCTTCCTTTCACCACCTAGCAACGAATGTCTTTTCACATCAACTCGCCTCTGCCTTCCAGCTTACAATGTAAATACAATCTCTGCATCCATGTAGCTCATTCACTGAATATAGCAAAACAGCCGAATGTCGCAAAGCAGCAAGGATCCTGAACAGCTTTTGTGGTATTGCTTTATTATTGTTGGTGGTCATTAACAGACCTACCTGGCTAATGTGTCTATCTACATAGATCCAGCTGAAGAACTCGAAGGCATTATCCCTCCAGGAATCTTGAATGAGGCGAAAGGGCTTGCTATATACTCGGTCCTCAAGGGCGGGTTTCTTTTCTCGGCACGTGCTGGGTCTGGGCTTGTGATTGCAAGGTGAGTTAACCTTTTTGCTTACTTAGGTTTGACTAAGTACTCATGGATACCTTTATTTTAGATTATCAGACGGTTGTACGTATTATTGGAAGAGAAGAAGGACTGGTAGTTTGGAAGGCGTATCATTGACTGATATGGCTATTTAATAGCGTGGAGCGCCCCAAGTGCCATAGCAACTGGAGGTGTTGGAGTTGGCGGACAGATAGGTAAGCTATGAGGCTATCCATTCATTTGAATATAAATATGCTAATGTTGAAGTACAGGCGCCGAGTTGACTGATTTTGTTATGGTCCTGAATACGACTGCAGCTGTTGAAACGTTTATGCATCATGGCAGTATTACTCTTGGTGGAAATGTCTCAGGTAATAATGATGATGATGACGACATATTCCTACATCCAGTAGATATCTAATGATATGATGTGTTGTAGTCGCTGCTGGTCCTTTGGGTAGAAATGCCGAGGCGTCAGGTACAGCATCAATCAACAGCGTAGCAGCCGTCTATTCGTACAGCAAAACACGTGGCCTCTTTGCAGGGATATCTGTTGAAGGATCTGTGATATTGGAGCGTTCAGATGCCAATGCCAAAATGTATGGACGTCGAGTATCAACTTTTGAATTGTTGAATGGCACCATTCCTCCTCCTCCGCAAGCTGATCCTTTGTACAAGGCACTACAAGCCCGTATATACTCGCGTACATCAAGCACTACCCGTAGCACGACACACAGCAACACTAGCATGGATAGCTCAGACATTATGCATCGCGCTGCAGTAATAAGTGGAGGTTATGGAGGAGGATACAATCAGCAACCACAAACTCGACCACTTCAAGCACGTGCACTATTTAAATTTGCAGGCGAACAAGCAGGCGATTTGGCATTTGAAAAAGGGGACATTATCACAATTATCAAGAGCTCGGAAACTCAACATGATTGGTAAGTGGATAGTGGGATATAGTCATTATCCATGGTCACTTGGTCACTTATCATCACTTTATCCAGGTGGACTGGCTCAATTGGGACACGTATTGGGATTGTAAGTGATAATCATTTGGGTTACGAGTGGATATATACTAATCGAATGCATTAGTTCCCCGCAAATTTCGTTCAGCTGCTTTAAAAAGTAGCTCCCCATGGACAATAGCATCTTATATCCCTATCTATAATAGTGTTGATCATCATCACCCATCCTTATTAATAGCCTACCTCCGATATAAAACTAATAAAAGGCTGCTGCCATTGGTTGTCTATATGAGATGTATTAAAAGCAATCTTGGATTGGCATACGTAGTTCGGTAGATATGCACGGACCACATTAATCTTTGAGATGACCTAACAACGTATCACATTGTTCTACATTAAACGAATCAGATTTCATGAAAAGTTAAGCGTATGAGATAAAAGATGCAGTGAAGTATTGATTTATATTTTGGGAGAGGGGTTCGGGTTAAAGAGGATTTTGGGAGATGACATAAAAATACAAAGGGGTCTGAAGGATATACATATAAAGAATCTAATATAGATGATGGGCAAAAAGAGGGACTAAGAAGATGGGATGTATGCGGATTTTAAGAGAGGGGCTATCGTTTATGGACTTGCAATGGCATTTGCGCTGTGATGGTGGTCAGTTTGAATGGTTTGAACCTTGTCAAGTAAGATGAGCGAGTTTTCCAACACGTTGTCAAAGTATGCAATGGTCTTCTCGGCATGATGTATCTTATGTTCCATTTCGCTACGCTTCTTTTCCTTGTTCTCGATGGCTCTGACAAGTCGATTCTGAATTTCCCATCCTTCTACACGAAGTGCCTTGCGTGCTTCACGTCCAATACGGCTACATTGACCTTCCACATAAGCAGTGTCACGAACAGCAGTCTTGAATTTCCGCACCAATTTGCGTTTGACAGCATAACGCATATCAGAAACCACATAAACCAGGAGACCAGCACCGGCTATGCTCATGATGGGAACGATCATTTGACGCATGCTACGAGCACTCACTGCACTTGACAAGCTCCAGATACCAGATACTGCATCTTTGACGCCAAGGAGACGAGTACCAACCATGGCAACGGCACCAAACGACAATGCACAACCGGACATTTTATCATCCAAAGACAAGTCGAAAAAGTCGGTTGGTTCCACTGAAATGACCACTGCGCGATCACGGTTCTTGAGACACATCTTTTCCACGGTACCGACACGGGGGTAATTGCCGAGATGTTCAGTGCCCATATCATGAATACGATCAATGCATTGGCTGGTGTCCTCCCGAGCATGACCTTCAACACGTCGTACTTGCTTGAGTAACGTTTGTGACATGGAATCGGCTATATCTTGTGCATATTGCCAAATCAAAAAGATCCCAGGATATTCGATGCTATCTGCCGTAGTCGTAATTCCTTCAACAGCTGTATTCAATGCCTGACGAGCATGTTTTTGGACACCAAGTACAGTGATCTCTGCGACTTTTTCCACTTGATGAAGGAGACGATCGCGTACACGCAATAAATGCTCGTATCCAGGCTTATCCTCCTCAAGCTCAAGTTGCACCTTTTCACGTTCCTCCTTTGCAAGGGCGCTATTGGACATGGAAAGACCATTGACATCACTGAGCAGATTGACCAAATAGTTCTTGGCTGGTGATAACTTGGACTTGGTGCGATTCTCTAGGACAAAGGCACGGAGTCGCTGTTCCAATCGTGCAAATTCGGGAGCATCTAATTTGGTGGAACCAGGCTCAAGATCCACATCGCCTGCACTGACGAAATGCACCAAATCATCGGCATCAGCATAGGTTGCAGGAGAAAGTTGACGAATCTGATCAAGAATGAGACGCTTGCAACGTTGCTTGTCGCGGATGGAATCGAAACGATTGACGACAATAAAGATGTGAGTCTTTTCATTGGCTGCATTCCAAAGGAATTCCTTGCCCTAAAAGGTAGCAAAAGTTCCACATTGAGCAACCTGATCTTTTCTACTCTTAGCAACACGACTTACCGAGAGAGTGAAATGATTTTCAGCACTCACTACAAAGACGACGACATCGATTTCCTCTTGACGAGCAAAGACAGCGGTTGTTTTGACTGAATCAGTATTGAGACCAGGAGAATCAATCAATGCAATATCGACGACACCATTGTGTAACAAGCTTTCTTGCGTGTTGCGAGCATCCTTGCTATAGATCTTGAGCATCTTGTATTTGTCACCCTCATCGGCCACGGTCTTGAACATATGTCGTTCCTCAATGACGTGGTATGTACTGGGATCCAATCGGTTGTAATTGGATGCGTCGGGAATAGCGTGGATAGCTTCGACTCCATCATTCAACATGGCATCCAATACTTCGCAAAACATGCTTGTACATGGTTGTTGATCGGCAGGAAGAACTTCACGCTTCAACAAAGCATTGACAAATGTCGATTTACCAGCATTCAAATCACCAGTCACCAGCACCTTGGATGATGTATCAGCAACACGAGTGCGAAGTTTCTCCAGATGACGAAGGCATTGAGAGAGACGATCATCCAAAAGATTAGCAATAGATTTGCTTTCAAGAGCATTGAGATCGGTTGAAGAATGACCCATCTTTAAGTCCAAGTTGAGAATGCTGAGCTCTTTTGCCAGATCACTTGTCAATAAACGATGCTGCTCCAGTTGACGTACAAAAGGACTTGTCGATTCGTCTTGAGAATGGATAGATGATCTTCGATGCAAAGCGTCAAGAATAGAAGAAGGAGATCCCACATCAGGTTGAGAAGCTGTTTCAAGTGGACAATCAATGTTGGATACAATGGGTGGCATCATTGTCTGAGATCGTTGTGGTAAAGGGCGATCATTTGGACGGTGCATCATTGGATATCGAATAGGAAATTGGTCCTTGTTGGATGATTGTAAATCCTCACAAATACCCATCACTGAAGTGATATGACTCAAAAGGCGTTGGCAGCTGTCATGATACATTCGTTGCTCCTGTGCTGCATTTAAACGGTGTTGCTGTGTACGTGCAGCTTTGGTGGATGTCGAAGGCGATAATGGACCTGGCGAAGTCACTGGGGATCCTGAAGTAATCGACGTGCTACCAACACCCTTTCCAAATAGAAGCGAACGTGAACTGAGGTCCGTCGAAATGGAGGAAACGCCATTGTCAAAATAACTCTCGTCCAGTGAATCCACGCTGGGAGCCGAATTGCGTCGCAAGTATTTCATGGGCGATGCCGCACTTGACGGTACACCAAAGTAACTGCTGCGATCGGTCATTGTAACCTTCAAGAGCTACAAGTGCAATAAAGAAACGCAGGTGTAGTAGTTGGAGTGAAACAAAGAGTGGAGGGATGCTAAGTGCCTGTTTTCAACAAAGAGAAAAAAAAAAGACCGGGATCCAATAACACCCCGACGCTTGTGTCACTTTCACCCGGGTTGGTCTCTGCGCATTACACATTATCCGTCATTCATCATTCTTCCTTTACACAAGCCATTCATATTGTATTACTACAAAACTACCCTTGTCATCTCTGCACATGTTACCATAGCAACATCTTGCAATCTTTTATCTTGTTTCATAACAACGACTATTTTGATTGGGTTTCACATCTTCAGCTGTTGTTTGTTTATCTACGACTACTACTGGGGTAGCTGTGTTCCCTCCTATCAGTTTAGGATTTGAAAATCCCAAGCCCCTCTAACAGCCAATGACATCTCCTCTATTGATGTAACCACAAGTGCTACATGCTACGGTTGGGGTCACTGCAAATTAGCTACTACTTGATCCAATGCAGCTGGTGAGGTGTAATATGACTATGAGGTACTATTAATGCTGAACACGATGTATAGGTGATGATGGGGACCACTGCCCCTAAAGTAAGCATAAAGGTACCTGTTTCCCAATATTTTCATAGTGAAGCGTGAAGTCTTTATGAGAAAAAAGTTGCTCGTCGTGGCCGGCAGCACCATGTGTGCAAGTTTCACGATCGAGGTAGCCAATCTCGGGGGTCATTGACCGTCCATCCATCGTATCTCCTATATTTGGGCCGTTCGCATTCAAAGTTCTCATAATGAATCGTGCGGTTTTTAAATGAATAGAGTTGATCAGCATGACTCAGAGAACCTTCATACCAAGTTTCAAGTTCAAAATGGGGAATCCCAAGATTATGCATACTAAATGACATTTCATGAATTCTGGCGGGGTACGGAATTTCCGTCCATCATAGTAAACCTCACATTATACCCTCCCATTCATAATTTTCATTACCAAGCATAGGTTCTTTATTAAGACAAGATTGATTAGCGCGTCCAAGAGCACCTTGTGTGAAAGTTTCAAGTTTGTGGTGGGCAATTTCAAGATCCTGGATCGTCCTCCCTATATACATTTCTGTCCGTGCATCGTCGGACGCCCCCATTTTATTTCTCACAATGAGGCATACGGTTTTTAAATGAATGAAGTTGATCAGCATGTCGAAGCCCGACCGGCTGACCAAGTTTGGAGTTTGAGATGAACAACCGCGGGGGTGTGCACTATGCACCCTACTTGCGCTCCGTCCGTCCTATATTTGGGCCGTCCGATTCATTGAAACACCATTATGAACCATGCAGTTTTTAAATGAATGGAGTTGATCAGCATGACTCAGAGAACCTGCTGACCAAGTTTCAAGTTCAAAGTGGGCAATCCCAAGGTAATACATACTGCATCGATAAATGATAAATCCGGCGCTTTCCCAATTTCCGCCCATCATAGTAGACCCCACATTATACCTTCCCATTCAAGATTTTTAAATGAAGTATGGGTTCTTCATTAAGACAAAGTTGATTAGCGTGTTCAGAAGCATATTGTGTGAAAGTTTCAAGTCGAAATAGGTAATCCCAAGAGCATGGGTCAATCTACAGTGTGTGTGCATTTGTATGACAGTGCCCTAACTATTTAATTTCACAGCTCTTCCACTCCCAGCTTCTTGCTTCTCCCCATTCTCAACTATTGCCCCATTCAAGTACAATTACAACCTGCAAACGATTGCTCTGCTTCAACCCATCATGTCAAACCTACGGTTGCCTTGATCCTATTGTCTTTGACTGAACGGCAACTGCATGGCCTGTGCACCACATTACAACACCCGCGTTCCTTGACACTGCACGTTCTCTTGTACAATCCTCAACCATGACCAATCGTAACAGCATTCATTCCGGCAGTTGCTATTGGCAAGATATTCACTCTATTGTACTCAAACAGCGTTCACAGCATTTGTCACTCTACTACAACACACGCTCTTGCACACTTCTCTGCCGCGACCCAACGTAGCAGCAGTTGCCATTATCAAGGTCTTTACTCCACTGTCTCAAGTTACTTGGAACACCTTGCTTTGATACATACGGAATCAAATGGATGGGATGCTATATCACATAGCAGATACACCGCAATACAAGCACTCTTCACCTCGTTGAGCTGCGATGGAAGAAAATGACCAAGGAAGGATTGACCAGCAGCCGGGTGGAGAAGAGCCATATCAGCAGCGATCACATATTGGATCTGATGGATGGATGCAATCAAGTGCGGTGATGAGATACCCTGAAATGTTCCTTTGGTTACTTGGAGTGTCGTCTGCAGGAACGATCACATAGATACGGCTTAGGACGACGATGGATTGGATGGGATCGACCAAATGGATGTCATCTTGGTGAAAGGTGCTTTACAGTCATGGACCCTATTGGAATACTCAGATCAATGCATGCAACAGCTATTTTACAATCATGGATGAAGGATGTTGATGACGGCAGCAACCAAGAATACAATGACACAATTACCCCTGTTACCCTCTATGCAATTCATCCGTAGCTTATTCATTTCACTATGCTGTTCCCCTATCATAATTACTCGATAAACATTCACACTATCATATGCGATTCTTCCACTTTTTCATTGAATTCAACATAATACATAAAAGAGTACATTCAGTTCATGTGCGCAAGATGTGGATCACTTGGTTGGTTTGTAGATTGAAAAGGGGAACAGAAACTTGAAGGATTGGGAAAGCGAGATCGCATCGTTTACATCATCGTATCAAGATGCTTTTGTTCTTTCGCCAGAGCTTCCTAGTTCACGTATTATAGGTGAAAGGCAGGAGTGGTTCTCGAACGCTTATATTGCCATATATCAATTCGAGAGTGAGGAGGCCCAGCATAGTGCTTGTAATATAGTAATAAGCTTGGTTCATTGTAAGCTTTTAATTCACTCTCTGTTCAAGACAGAATGAGCTGTGGTACAATGTTTCACAAGTACATGGTACATCCCATGCTTACTCACAGTAATTCAGCTAACGCTATCTTATGCAACCTTGTATAAGAACGAACCAATCTATACGGACTACCATAGCCGGACCTTTCTATAGGGGACCGGGCAACAATTATGCATCTCTCCACTTCCACCAATAGCATTGGCCGTTCCAATCCTGCCCCTGCGCTTCGTGACACATACAAGTCCTTCTCATCGTTGGCTCTAACACGAGTGAGGCGATTGACCAACGAACAAACACCACTCTTCATATAGCATCATGCATATAACATAGTAAAAACATAAAGGTTCCTGTATCTCTAAACTTTACAATGAAACATGGGGTCTTCCATAGAACAAAGTTGCTCGTCGGGGTCGAGCGCACCTTGGGTGCAAGTTTCACGATCCAGCTCGCCGATCCTAGATTTTCGCAATGTCACCACCAGCCAAAAATATTTTGTCAAGAGGTCGACCCAAGATCTACTTTGGCCGGTGGTGACATTGCGAAAATCTAGGATCGGCGAGCTGGATCGTGAAACTTGCACCCAAGGTGCGCTCGACCCCGACGAGCAACTTTGTTCGATTGAAGAGCTCACATTTCATTGTAAAGTTTAGAGATACAGGCACCTTTATGTTTTTACATATGCTGCAACCATAAGGCTATATGGAGAGTGGTGTTTGTTCATTATAAAGTATCATGCAAATGAGCTGTGTTGCACAAAGAAGTCCGTCTGCATCTTCGGCTCTATCGGGGTCTACGTACTTGACAATGAACAAAGACCACTTGTCATATAGCATCACGCTTAAAGCATATGTAAAACATAAAGCTGCCCATAACTAAAAATTCTACAATGAAATGTGAGCTCATTCATAGAACGATATTGCTCGGCTGGGTGTAGCGCACCTTGTGTAGAAGTTTAGAGATATAGGAGCATTTATGTTTTTACTATGCTGTAAGCGTAATGCCATATGGAAGGTGGCCTTTGTTCATTGTCAGTCAAAGACTCTCCTGACAATGAAGCAAGTCCATCGGTGTCAAACCTGACACATGAATGCTGTGATCTAATTTCTCCGCTTTATTGAGCGAGTGCAGCTAGAAAATTGGATACAATAAAAGTCTAATCTATAAGTCTAAATGTTCTTTGATCTTTTTCTTCGCTCGCAGGTCAAAACCGCACCATGGATCAATCCTCTAATAATTTACCACCTCCCAATCCTATGTCTGAAGATGGCTCTCAACCTGCATCCCCTTCTACATTGGATATCCAAGCGATGGCTCAACAACTCCAACAGCAGCAAATCCTCTTGCAACAGCTCCTTCAGCAACAACAGCATCAACAGCAGTCGACAGGTTTATCCTCTTCGGTGCCGGGTTCTCAACTTCATGACTTGCCTTCACGACCATCCTATGAATGGCAACCTGATGAACACTTGACGGCTCGTATGCCAACATTGTCACTCCCTCTATTCGATAGCACGTTATCGAATGACGAGAAACAGGTCATTTTTGACCGATATCCGCCAGTGTCTCGACTACGGTATGCTCCACCTGAGACATTACCAATAGCCGACCAACGCTTTAATAAGGCGCAGAAATCACAAGACCAGACTTTACGACAGATTCAGTATGGCTTGTCGGGTATCCTACGTCCTCTTGATGTCCTTGGTTATGTTTTACACCAATCTTTACCACAGGACCAATTGGATCGTGTGTTTGCTATCCTTCATGATTTGCGACTCTTGGTGCTTCATAATTGCGGTATGGTCAATTCCGCTCGTAATCAACTGGCTTTGCGGGTGGTGAATCCTACATACAAAATGCCATCCACAGACAAGACATATACAATGGATCTCACTGCTTTCAAGGATACATTGTCACACCACAATGCTTTGCAGAAGGCTATCAAGGAAGCAAATCCTCGTGGTGGTACGAGTTATGGTAACTCGTTTTTTCGAGCTGGCCCGTCTCGAAATGCCGATGGCGGGCATCACAGTTCCGGCTCCCGTTATTTTCAACAACAACAACCACGACGTCCCAACAACAACAACAACAGCCATCGAAGAGGCGACAACAACAACCCCTTCAGAAACAATGCACAGACAACTCAACCCAGCACCAGCAACAACTCCCAGTAGGAGGTCGTCTTCACAAATTCCATCGAGCCTGGTTGCGTTTAACCAACAGCAGCTGGGTTCATTCGGTAATCAAGGAAGGCTTCAAAATTCACTTCACTCGCCAACCACCCACATCAATGCATCATCCGTACACACAACCACCTTCACAAGAACAGAAGAAATTGCTTCGTCAAGAAATTGCGGATCTTCTTCTCAAGAAAGCAATCGAACCGGTGACAAGTCCTTCACCAGGCTTTGGGAGCACAATGTTTGTTATCCCCAAACGCAATGGCGGTTTTCGTCCTGTGTTCAACCTGCGCAAACTGAATCAATTTATCACGGCTCCACATTTCAAGATGGAAACATTACAGCATGTCGTCAAGCTTTTACAACCAAAAGATTTCCTCACTTCCGTGGATTTACAAGACGCTTTTCTCCATATATTGGTCCATCGCACATCAAGAAAATATCTACGCTTCCGGTGGCAAAATCAGCTCTTTCAGTTCAAGACTACCCCTTTTGGCCTTTCCGTGGTCCCTTGGCTCTTCACTCGTTTAACTCAACCAATCCTCAAGTGGGCTCGTTCACAAGGCATACGGGTATCAGCGTATTTGGACGATTGGCTCATCATGGCACGCACGGAGGAAGAAGCTCGAGACCACACCAAGCAAATGATCTCACTTCTTCAACATTTGGGCTGGTTGGTGAACTTCAACAAGTCTCACCTCCAGCCCACCCAGGTAATAGAACATTTGGGTTATATGCTGGACACACACTCAATGACTATAAAGTTGCCAGGCAACAAACTTCGAGATCTCAGGCGGTCGATCAAACAGATCTTGATGCATCCTTATCAATCTGCTCACAAGATTCACAGCCTGACAATGCGGATCAAGGCAGCAACCATGGCAATCTTTCCAGCAGCAATGTACACGCAAGGATTGATGAGGTTCAAGAATCATTATGTACGCCATCAGCAAGATTGGGATCAAGCGAGGCCTCTTCCTCAAGAATGCATAGAGGAATTGACATGGTGGAATCTCAACCTCGAGAAGTGGAACGGACGATCAATCATGAAGCCAACCCCATCATCACGGGTGTACGTGGATGCCAGCAATCTGGGATGGGGAGGTGTAGTACAAGGTCAAGTGGTGCAGGGCACTTGGACACAAGCGGAGGCACAACAATCGATCAATTGGAGGGAATTGAAAGCTGTACAACTCACTCTTCAGTCGTTTCCCACGCTTTGCCACACCACCATTCTCATTCGATCCGACAACACAACAGCAGTGTCATACATCAACAAACAAGGAGGCACTCGTTCGGAAACCTTGAGCAAATTGGCAACATCGATTTGGGAAATGTGTCTTCAACGTCATCTCCATCTGCAAGCACAACATATCCCAGGGATCCTCAACTCGATCGCGGATCAAGCTTCTCGTCAAATATTTGCCAAGAATCAGTGGCAACTGAT
>JNEU01000601.1:0-56912 GCA_000697475.1 Lichtheimia corymbifera B2541
GAAAACAAGTTTGGCTTGGAATACAATTGGCGTGGTCCTTACAAGATTGTTGATCGTAACCTTGACACGGATATCTACAAGTTGCACAGCATGAATGGTGAAGCATACAAGTCCTGGGTGCACACCGATCGTTTACGTCCCATTCATATCAACAAGGCCGATGGTAATCCTGACACATGGTACGATCCCACTGCTACAAGAGCACGTTGGCGCCAGCTCACAAATGCTGCCAATGCTATTGCTTCTGTGTTGGTCGAGGGCGACCAAGATTTTCGGGAGGGGGTATTGTCGTAGGTCATGTGACCACGTGACCTAGCTTTTGCTCGTTCTTTCTAGAAGCCTTTTCCTTTTGATGCTGGCATTTGCTAGAAGCCCTTTACTAGCACCTTCCACATCATTCATAGAATTATAACATTGAACATATATATATCATGAGTATCCTTAGCAATAAAGATCATCACTTATTACAGCAATATCAAAAGTATTATCATTTGTCGGATGATATTTTAGATTTGTAATGTTGCACATGCTGCGGTGCTGAGCAGCCTTTATAAAAGGCTGCTGCGACACCGAGAATAAATCTTTAGCTTTTGATCCGGTGAATCATAGTTCTTGTCTATATTGAGCGGGTAGTTGTAAAGAGGTGTTTACATCCCTGGCTACGGTGTTATACCGCCAGACGACGCAAAAGGATATACGACACATTGGCCACTGATCTAATCAGCCATACGATAACGACAAGCGTCAAGGAGCCACCGTGGATCGAACACGGGACCAGAAGATCTGCAATCTTCCACTCTGCCACTGAGTTATAACTCCTTTTGCGCGGAAATCGCGTTTTTCAATATCATGATATATGGCAAAATTTCCTTCCTGGCAACGGGTGTATATTTAGCCATCCAATCAAATGCCATAGGTGCCTGTCAATCGAATTCCGATCGCCGGGGCAACGGCCACGTGCTCTGACCTTGCCAGCAAGCCTGTTTTATTCCCAAAAAAATGTCTATTTACAATGAGGAGCATATGAAAGCAGCATTGCGAGTAGCCCAAGAAGCGTACGACAATCTTGAAGTTCCAGTTGGTTGTGTTTTCGTCAAGGACAATCAAACTATTATTGCACAAGGCCGTAATCGACCCAATGAGACGTTCAATGTATGTGGTATAAACCCATTTCACCGATCTACTCAATAACTCTTTTTCTCCATTGGTAGGCTACACGACATGCAGAGATAGAAGCCATCGATGATATATTAAAAGAACACGACGTTTCAGTATTCCAGGATACGGATTTATATGTTACCGTGGAGCCATGTGTCATGTGTGCCTCGGCTTTGCGCCAGATTGGTATCCGACATGTATATTATGGTTGTGGCAACGACAAGTTTGGTGGCAACGGTTCTGTGTTTCATATTCACAATGAGTATGTGTGATCTTGGTTGGGTGGGTTAATAACATGGATATACTCATCCTACTTCTATGATGTAGCGCACGTCTAGAAACACCCACATCAAAACCGTATCCATCAGAAGGCGGTTTCTTTCGTGAAGAGGCAATCATCCTATTACGCAAATTTTACGTGAGAGAAAATGATCATGGTAAGAGCATAGGGAAATAATTACAGCTGTTAGATGTATTGATATTTGGATCCATAGCCCCCATTCCAAAGAAGAAAGCAACACGAGTACTCAAGACAGAGATCAATTGACATAGATAATAGAGATCGTATACCCTCATCCAACCACATCATTTTGCATGAATTCCAAATCCAATTAAACATAGACGTCCATCCATGATCAAACGCATCACAATTATGTATTATATTGAAGTAGAAGGGAATTCGTAAATTACGGTGTGCTGTGCTGTATTAACGATATCCAGTGGTGTTGGTGCCCTTCCAAACATCCATGTTTTCTGCTCTGCGGACAGCTCTTGTTGTGTAATGTCATCCATATTTGCATCTGGTCCACGCAGCTGAGCTTGTTCATTGATCTTGATCTTCATCTGGGTATATTGCTCGCTATGCTTGGATCCATTGTAGATATACAGGTCAAGGATTTGCCGACAAACATCTGATGTTTATAAAAAATGAATGCATGTCAGTGACAACTCATTCTTTGTAACGAACCCCATCCATGATAACATACCTTCAATATCCTCCATCCGAGAGCAAAAGAATTGGTCCCAAGGTTGGTCGTTCGAGAGTTCCTGAAAAGATGTATCTTCTTGCTTGAGCATCATGGATGCCAGATGAACACAGCCTGCTGCGATCGTATGAGCTGGATATTCTACGCACATTTGTGTTCGATAACTGATCACCAAAAGACATAATTAACAATCACGCCTTCATCTTTCCTGGAACTCAACTCTGACCTGTCAACAGCTAGCATGTATGCTTTTCGTGCTAATGACTCGCCATCCAATTCCTTTTGTTGCTGTATATACTTGACGAATTTAACCACATATTCGTAAGGATGCCGCTGTTGGAAATCGAAACACAATGTCTCAAGCAGGAGCTTCTCGTAGAGTATAATCCTTCGTCGTCGTTCTTCTGATATTTGCTCTGGATCAAGCTCTTTGTTCCCTGGATGTCGTACACTGTGTGCTGCCACAAAGATATCCTTGAGCGTCTTGACCGTCTCCTCGATTTTACAAGCGACATAGATACATGTGATGCCAATCTCCTACAACCCTACCTGGTTAATATACTGCCTTCCAATCGTTCTCATTTCCCTTACTTGTGGCATATAATCTCGGATCGAGTAATACAAATAGAATCGATGATAAAGCGCTTGTGCCGTGCTAGTCGTGTTTTGAGGGCTACAATGAAACATGAGTACCTATCACAACCCTCTCAACAGCAAGCCAATAAAAGGTGCATACTCACAAGCCGATTTTGCTGCATACTTGTTGAATGAACTTGCAACTCGAGTTCCGTGTTGCTGATTCTCTGGAAGAGGAAAAGCTGCCAGATCCTTTGAGAGAAGCCAATGTGTTCAGCTGTCGTTTAGTGAAATAAGGCCGAAATCGACGACGATATGTGTAGCCTGAGATCAACTTGGAAGGAGTCAATGGAGCAGATGTTAATGGAGACGAACCGCTGAGAGACATTTGAGCAGAAGAAGAAGGGTCAACTTATCCCTGCAATTGTACGGCGATTTCCTATGCCGCTGTCACCCAACACTCATGCAGCATCGGCGCATCAAAACCACATTTAGTAGGATGCACGTGAGCACGCTTTGGACATTCCATTATACTTTATTGTCAAAGAGCATGTTGGTATAGATAAGATCGCACTAAATAAAACACCCAAAAGTTTCTGGATAGTCCAACTGTTGCTTTATTTTAATCTTCCTCGAATTTCATCGATGGCTTTTCGAATTTGATCATAAGCAATGTGTTGCTACAAGGGGACGAGTTAGCTAATCTTAATAGGATATCACTGGAATAAACTTTACACTTACATCGGATTTGAGATGAGGTTCTGGATGGCTCACTAGATAGAAATAACCGCACGTATTACAGACATCCAATGCCGAATCATCATTTGCAGCTACTGCTATAGTTTTCGAGACTTCCGCCTATCCCCCAATCAGTGTACAATCCTGGCACATATCCCATGAATCCATATCTTACCTCTGCCTGCTTCTTTAATTTGATCCTTTCATGCACTTTTTCCAAATGGCCTTCAGCTGCTGCCATATCCCCTTTTCCAACTAGATGCATGCGCCTAATGAGACCTTAATAGCACTGGATTGTAAAAGTATCACTTACTGAAGGTATCACGTTCGTCTAGTAAGCGTACAATTTCTCTATGTAGGCTTAACATTTGTCTCCTCTAAACAGCCACAATCAATCCACTGAATACAATCACACACAATCAACCTCCCACCAACTTACTGCGTCCTTTGCTTTGTCATCCTTCACAAACATTTCTCGAGCACGCATCCGCCATCCCTTTGAGAGGTTATCCCTGTTCTTGATAAACTGTTCGAGGCTTTCCAAGTGCTCCTTGTCACGTGCTTTGCTGCGATCTTGTTGTATATCGAGCTGGTATTCAGTTTGCAAATCTAAATCATGCACCTTGTTGCATGACTGGACAGCGAAATCGGTCAACAGAGCTCAAAAGAGGCATCCTTTGTAATAACTTACATAGCCCCTAAGAAATCAATATCAATAACAAGCACAAACAACAACATGCACCTTCTCTCTTTTGCTTACTGCACAAAGTCTAGAGGACATAGCCCACAAAGGTAGTCAACACACACACTTGGATCAGTGTACGATCGCTTCTTGTCTTTTGTGTCATTAGTGAATGATAGCTATGGGAGGCTTCCTGATCTCAGTACCATTGGTTCTCGGTGGCTGTGTGCTCATTACGAAGGATAGCTGGTGAGTGCAGAATAGACCAAGGAACAGTCTCAGCACACCCACACAGGGGTAAAATATTCATTGTTCTGCATCGCAGTGAATGCTATTTAATCACCTATGCACTATCCGGCGTTCGACATGACTTATTTCAATCCGGATACAACTCATCTTACTTCGAGAAAAAGTGCACAAGGGTTAATCCACCCATGATTCAACCAACCAGGGAACTAAAACATTCAGCCGAGTCATCCGTTCACTTTATGCTTTATCGATTATCCCTGGTGCCGGACAATGACAAGAGCAACACCAACGCAATACAACATATTGCCGATATCACCAGTTAGCTCCTTCTTCTCTATTCCATTGTTGTTTCGCTTTCAATAAACGCACTGGTTTCGTGTACCGACTTGCTTGGTGCGGAAGATACAGCACGCACAGTGGGAATATTGATGCGTAAATACGAGAAAAATGATTATGCGTTCCTGTACTTTGTCCTTTTTTTTCTCTCTTTCCCTCTCTCACTTTTTTTCACAACCCCCACCTCCCCAGAAACATCATTGTCAACGTGCACCTTGCTTCTTTTTCCTTTACTCCACTTTCATATGCAACAACAAGAGAGCACCCTTAAAAAACAACCACCATCTGCTATTACTAACGCTTACAATGGATCTCTCGAACAAGCTTATCTTTTACTGGATGCTATTCAGATGAACCGGGGCGAAAGATTAGGTTCACGATGCCTAGGTGAGCTGCAGTAACAGAGGTCACGGGTATATGCTTATCACTGTCACTCAGCCTATCTCGCAAAACGTGTGACCGACTTGTGGGATGCTGAACCAAAACCCGAACCATTGCATGGAGTCATGAATAGCCTATTGGATGCCACACCATCACCACCACCTAAAGGCGACCTATCTTTTCAAACACGATTGGAGTCCTTTTGCCGTGATACGAGCCCCACATTAACAATATGTCCCAGTCTCACACTACTGATGGCTATTAGCTACCTTGAACGATTAAAAGAGGTAAGTAGTAGTAGAGAATTATACCTTCTACTACCACCCTATTTATGCAACTTATTATACCAATTAGAAGCATACAAGTATCCGTGGTACCGATGGATGTGCTTCACGACTTCTCGTGGCGGCTTATGGTGTAGCCACAAAGTACATACGAGCTAATCTTCGGCTTATCACCTCTCATACCGGCACCGCCGATAGCAATGAACCATTAACACCACCTACCCCATCCACATCAGATACCAGTCATAACGACAAGGATATTGACAACAACAGCAACCAACGAGCTTTACGCATGGAAAGTGAACTTTTGCATTTGCTCAACTACAACCTTGCCATCCATGAACCATCCCATCTAGTATGGTGGTCAAAAACATTTGAAGTAATCCCTGATGAATATTCTCACGTATGATACAATATATTTACATTCCTTTATATGATGGTGGTTTTACAAACAAATGGGTTGTAACAATGAGTGGATAAAAACTTTACAAGTTGAAGCGTTCTTTGTATTCTATAAAAGTGGGAGAATAAGGGCTCGAACAAGATGATGGTGATCGTGGTGGAGGAGGGGGAGCAAGAAATCCAGATGGAGGATGCTGCTTATGTTGGCGATACGTAAAGATGGTTGGCGAGTCATGTTTGTTACAAGGTGTGAGGAGCACAGGTGGTGATGGTTGAGCAAGCGTGATTGTAGTGGGTGAGGAAAGGATGCTGGGTGACGTTGGTGCTGCTGCATAATCCCCAGGTCGTACAACATCCCATAATCCGGGCATGTCATCAAGTGGATGAACCATGATGGGTGATAAGAGCACACCACGTCGACGTGTCAATGATGCTTGTCGCTTGTTGCTGTCCACGGTGGAAATGGATTTGGCATATATAGGACTGCTGCTAGGTGATGGTAGTAATCGAGATCGTATCGCTTCCATCCAGCTAGCCATTTCCTCGGCTGATTCACATGCCAGTGTCAGTGGTCGGTTGCCTTGCTTGATAATTGGTTCAAGCCGAAAGCAGTAGGGTCGGCTACTGCTACTGGTAAGAGTCACCACTTGGCATATTTCTTCCAGATTGATAATGTACGTTGGCGTTTCTATATGCTACACTTGAGTTAGCTATGATGTGTATTAATTGATTCCTCGTAAACATCCAAACCTCATTTCTATAACATCGGAGCTCCGTATCAAGTAATACAAAGAATCGTCTATGCCACCGGGTCTTGGTGCTGCCAATGCCTCGACAAGGTAACATCATCTTTGTCATCCAACCAGCCCGTGGACGTCGTAGTGAAGAGGATCTAGGTGGAGGCACTACGATCAAAGACATGATTGTGGCGTGTGTGGATCAATTCAAAAGAGAAAAAAAAACGATATTAAGAAAGGAGGATGTGTATGGCTTGCTAGTTTTTATAGCACACCAATGTTTTTCTCTCTTGTCTCATTATTCTGACGGTACCAGAATAGTAAAGTGGACACGGGCTAAGCCCCTGCTTTGACAAAATGCCCTTCTTTTTCAGGAGGTGTAAGCAGCCGTGGTAAACATATCTTGTTGATGGAATAAGAATTGGGAATACCAGCGTCTGCCAAGATAGGGGTACGGCGATCAGTACAGCGTTTTGGTATTACGTATATTTGCTATCATATTCTGACAACAACAGCAACACCATAATTGATTGTTTATCGGCAATGCGTATAATCATGCCATGTGTTTAAAAAGCACAATGAAAAAATGCCAAGTCGTACCGCGGAATTCCTACTTATTAACATGCATACATCATATACAAGGGAAATGATGGTTGATTAGGCAAGGAAGTATAGTCAAATAGCGCATGAGGTCATTCTTCAACCCCATCAGGTTCTCGGCGTATCCATGGCAACAACGTTGCATAAAGGCATTCATTAAAACATATCCATTGGTATGTGAGTGATCAACCAATCCAAAGTAATCATTGTTTAAGCTCATGATTTAAAAATCGAACGTTGTTGGAGAAGAGAGAAAGAATGCAGGTAATAACGATATGAGATAGGGATTAAAGCAATGTCTATAATTACAAGATAATATATGCGGATGGGGTCTTTCTTCTTTTCACTCGCACTTTTCTTCAGGAATATAAATGGCTTGCGGTGGCCGGATGATGAAACGCCATAGCGGGAAAATGACAAGGACTATTGCAGCAACAATCGACCATCCGATCTTGACTGCCATAGGTGCAGGCACAGGGAATTCGTTCTCGGAAAACTTGAGGCAAATGATTGATTCGGTCATGACATTGCAGATCATGAGCCATGCGTGTGCTCCAAGTCGTTTGGTACCGTTATTGGGACTGAATGGCGTTGTGATACATCATGTTAGCATAAGAAAATCTCCCACCACATGTCCGACTTACCCATCCATAAGATATTGGTAAACGTCACGCGCAGCCGGTAATGAAAACAGGAACATGAGAGTGAGACGGTACGTATTCAATGGATGTTCTGGTGGCACCCATAGTAGATATTTGAGATAGAAACAGTTGAGCTCGCATTGAAGGGCCTGGAATAATAAAAAGAAGGTACCCGAGATCAACAACCATGAAGAATGCTCAAGAAGATCGCTTGGAATATTTACCACAATCATTAATCCGATCACACCAAAGTAGTTCTTTGGGCTACTTGTCGACTTCCATTCGAAGCGTGTCCAATCATGAGGAGTGAATTGCTGCACAGCACGCTTGGCTTTACCCTTGAGTCCCTTGATTTGCCGGAAACCCACCCAAGAATATTCCTATATGCTGCCATTAGTCACCGTGTGATTCCGCTATTCTTCCTTATACCAACCTTCATTTCAAAGTAACGACAGGTTTCCATGCCGAGGTAGATACCAGCCCAGTTACACACAAGGACATCAAGGATCCACTAGAAACAGGGGCACATGTCAGCTGACCATCCATATACAAATAAAACTTTCCAGATCCATGACATACATGATCCCACCAGCACTCTGCAAAGTTGTTCAGCTGATGTTGTAGCGAGTATTCACAAAACTCAAAGGTCACCGATACGATCCAGCATAGCCAATAATCTCGGAGAATGATTGCCTTGCCGTACCAGCCAACAACGTGTGCAAGAACAAAGATGTCCATTTGATTCTACTCATATCCACCAGATCAGATCCATGATTCTTGATAATATGCTCCTCCTTACCTTTAATGTATCCATTGACAGATCACAACTTTCAGCATAAGATCGTTCAGGCAGCTGTCGACCAAGATTGGTATCAAAGTAGACCATGAATTGACGTGCTTCATCCTTATTCTACAGTGGATATGGCTCGTTAGTATTTCCATAGAGAAAGAGGAGGAGGGATCATCTAGGATGGTACTTGCCAGAAACAATAGGAATACGAGAAGCAGCTGATATAACACACTAAGGCTGAGCACTGCTCTCCAGAAAGGTATACTGGGCCGAATAAAGGGACCATCACGGAACTGCAGCATGCCAATAAACACAAAGCAGCCCATAGCAGCAGAAATACCGAGCTTGACGCTTGTCTCAGTGCCTTCATAGTTGGTTCGAACGGCTGCATAGAACAACCACGCCAGTAACAATGCCAATGCCGTCAATGTATGTGGGTGAACTGAAATGTAGAGAGGATAAGTGTGTGCTGCCCATGACGTTGTTGTTGTTGCAAATTGCCCCCCTCTGGCATTGACTCACAAACTGTTTCATTGTCGGTGGAAGAAGCGTCTTTTGTCTTGACTTGACCATTGGAGCGAATCAGACCCACAGCGGCAACGTCCTTCTCCACAGTGGTTGAAGCCATGTTCCACAGGATAAAGAGAAAAAAGTAGAGTTTTATGTAGGTGACAAATAAAGTGGTTGGAGATAAAAAAGACAAAAAGGGATGCTCCTCTTGATTTCTCTTGTAAAAGTAAAACGGACGTCGTGACTGTGGGCGAGTTGACAGATCGACAAGGGAGTTATGAATGATATATACACACCACAACTATCATGCTCAGGGTACCCGGACCAATGCCTTCCTATCGATTAAGTGTTTGGGAACCTGCAAATGCTGCAACGATGCATGACATGTCTTGGGATCAATCTTCTTTTGTCACAAAACAGAGTCGTGGATAATCATCCATCGGATTCGCTGCATTTTGCCGATGTATGTGTAACACTACTTTTGATTTGGTTTTCTGGTGCCACGAGAATATGGATACAAGCACTTGGATCTGCAAAATGGCTGATTATTAACAAATATACGTTTCTATGCAACAACGTCGTTGTGGCTATTTACATGTGACTTTGCCTCCTCATTCTATCGATTTTCTATTAGCCCACAATAAGCATATGACCATCTCACCTGTTTAAATATGCATTCCCAGCAGCATGATTGCATAAATATCACTAGCTTGGCAATGTTGAGCATATATAAATTCATGCCGAATGAGTTTAAAGCCTTTGAATAATCGTTGCTAGGAGCAACCGTTGCGAGAATAGAGGTATTGGAGACTAGGCATCACGTGTTTATGCTAAGAGGTCTCAGCCTGATGTACACAACACACTCCGAAGCCCCCATATTGGAAACCCGTAGAAACAAGCCGTAGGTGTTGCATGTCTTGGAAGCAGCACCACACTTACATTTAAATAGTGGACAACACAACGATATCTTTATAGCTAACCATATTTATGAGCAGACGACAATAGAAAAGTATCCATAATGTATTCTAGTGAAGGAAGGGATAGTGGAGTGTGTGGGGGACCCAATCAAGGAAATGTCCGGTGTGCGTGTCCACGACAATGAGACTCCACAACGCGCTCTCGCGAACTTGCTTTCTTTCACTTTTATACGTATATACATATTTATATTGCCATGCCTCTCCACCCTACCGTTCTCTGGGCTCAACGAAAGGACCTTATTTATCTGACTGTCCAGCTTATTGATATCAACGTAAGTAGTCAAGGAATGGTGGAGGTGCTTGCATATTATGCTCTCGTCATTTCCCGCGCTGTTTTACATTGCCCATCCCTACTTTATTCAAACCAACCATGGCTCACTTGTATTCCATCAGAAACCCGAAATTGACGTCAAGAGCGACCGCTTCCATTTCAAAGGAAAAGGTGAAGAAGAACAGAAAGAGTATGAAGCTGATATCGAGTTCTATGGTCCTGTGGACGTCGAGGTAAGTCTTGCATAGCCACTCTCTACGTATATGTATGTATCTATAACTCACTTGTATTCGCTTTATTAGAAATCCAAACAACATTTGACTCCTCGCAACCTTACCATGATCATTTACAAGAAGGAAGAAGGTTACTGGCCACGTCTTCAAAAGGGTGGCAAGCTCAACTACGTCAAGGTCGACTTTTCAAAATGGAAGGATGAAGACGAAGAAGAGGAAGAGGAAAGTGCTGATCCTATGGGTGGTATGGATTTCCAAAGCCTGATGGCTCAAGCTGGTGGCAATATGCCCACCATGGATGATATGGTATGTACATGTTGCTGTATGATCTATGCAATATGAGCAATAGCAACTTACGTTTTCATTCGTTATAGCCCGAAGACTCGAGTAGTGACGAAGAAGATGCCAAGGATGGTGGCAAGCAGGAAAAGAAAGGTAAGATGGGAAACAAGGTTTAATAATTTCTCCACCTCTCTAATACCGTTTTATCAGAGTAAAGATAATGGGCAACAATGCTAAATAAAGAGGGAACTTTTGACTCAAAACTTTATTGATATGATGTGTGATCCAGGCTTGTTGGGATGTATTGTTTGACATAGCATCATAGCTTCTTGTTCTTAGCATCCTCTTTCTCATCTAGTCAGCCTTTATAATCTTTATGTCCACGTATGCTATCAATAAAGCTGATAACGTTTAATAAGCACATTTGTACTAGCGACTGTGAGAATTCCTGATGACCAACAAATTTAATGCGCATTTCGCTGACAAAAGGCTATTATCATGTTCGGCTACGCTCGACACCACACCTTCTTTCTCTCTCTATCTCTCTCGTAATGGACCCGAACGACCCCTCCACTTTCAACCACCAATATGCCAATATCAATGGCATCCGCCTGCATTACATTGACGCCAACCCCTCATCCCACAATGTCCTGCTTTTCATTCACGGTTGGCCCGATCTGTAAGTTTTTGAAACACAACCTATTATCCTTTATTGACAACATTATGATATAGTTGGCTTGGTAACTACGAAGGCGTTATTATGGAAAGATCATTGCTAAGATATGTGATTAGGCTGGCGATATCAGATACCCTTCTTTTCCAAGCTTGGTTATCGAGTGATTGTACCTACTCTCCGTGGATTTGGCGAAACAGTGAGTGACGATGACCAACACCTTGATACTTGGTAGCATTAACAGAGCATTGAACCTTATAGGATGCACCTGAAGACTTGGCAACCTATGGTGACAAAGGCATCTCAGCCGATTTGGCAGCTCTTCTCGATCATTTATCCATTCCCACTGTTGCCGTTGTTGGTCATGATTGGGGCGGTATGGTTGCATGGCGTTTCACGCAGTTCCATCCCGAACGAGTTCGTGCTGGTACGTATTCCTCATAGTCGTATTGGTATGCAAATGTATTGACATGCCTTTTTTCAATAGTGGCATCATTCTGTACACCGTACAATCCTCCCGAGCAGCAATACATCCCATTGGAGAACCTTGTTGAGTTCATGCCAAACTTTAAGTACCAGCTTTATTTGGTCTCTCCGGAAGCAGAACAAGAGATCAATGAACATGTAAGTCAATGACAACATTGAAACCACCCCCATCATTTGATTAACTTATATTCGTAACAGACAGCGGATTTCTTCAAACTCGTTTTTCGACCTGCATCGGAGGCACGAGCGCTCATCCATAAGAAAACCAACAAGCTTGTGATAGGTCGCACCAATGCATCAAAAAGCGAGGCACTTTCTCAAAAGGTACAAGTTTTTTTTTTAACCACGCAGGATCTCGATAAACTTACAATGAGTCAATTTTTAGGTCTTGGATTATTATGTCAAGAGCTATCAGCGAAATGGATCACGTGGCTCCCTTAATTGGTATAAACGACGCAAAATCAATTATGAACAATGCAAAGGTGAGTGTCTTTGTTTACTGGGGGGTCAGCCCATTTACTTACATACTTTCATAGATCTCGATCCCATCATCCGCAAACCAGCTCTCATGGTCACGGCTGCAAAGGATGCTGCATTGCCACCTTCCTTGACCAAGAACATGCACAAGTATATACCAGATCTCACACAACACAACGTGGACAATGCGGGACATTGGGTGCTCTGGGAAAAGCCTGACGAGTGCAACAAGCATCTACTCAATTGGCTCCACAAGGTTTCACCTGCTAAGCTGTAAATGAGATAGAGTTAGAAGACAATGTCGAATAAACTCAGAGATGTTATGCTTGGTTTGAAGATCACGCGCACCTTAATTTTGTATTTCTGCCACACATCATCTATTGTATGATATATATATAAAGCTTTTTTATTTATTGACTTTACCAATATAGAGATTGTCATTTCTCTTAGACAGCAGCATAGGGTAGTATCGATCGCTTTGTACAGGCAATTACACATGTATAAGACAATAGAGAAGAGAAGGTGTTGTGGTACAAGTAGAGAGAGGTGGAGAAGGGGAAAGGAAGAATAGAATGAGGATCGAGAATGAGAAGGAAAGGAGAAGAATGGGGGGGGGGGGTGGATTAACAAAATGTATAATATTTGTTGGTTTTATATACGGCCTTGCCGTCGCTCCTGACCAGCAAAAGCGGGACACTGCAGGCACCATCAGCTTTCCATTGTGCCCCAATAGCATGGGTAAGCTCTCCGTGAGAAGGCACTTGGCATAGTATCAATTCTCGACCACGGTATTCAGATCTTGGAGAACGTATGTCACCAAACCATACATCCAATTCACGTGTAAAGTATTCACCATGAATGCTCAAGAATACAGCCTGTGGATCTGTGTTATCGGCTGGAGCTTTGGATCGCGAGTAGCCAAGAAGATTGGGGATCATGGATGTAGACGCAGGTCGATAATTCATGTCGCCTAACTCGCTTTCCATAGAGGAGGGCTCCCATAGGGTATATCTTGCGTATTCTACATCCACACAATAACGATGGTGAGCATAAGCAAAACAATGAAATCTAAGGGGGGGGTGCTCATTTTACCTGTTCCAACGATGCTCCACACTGCTGAATCAGAAACATCCTCGTACCAATATGCTCCTAACTCAGACCACGATGGGGTCAAAGTGCTCTGCATACTTTGTCGATCACTGTAATAATCATCGGCAATTGATACCGATCGGCTTCGTTTACTTGCTAACATGGGTTGTTGATGGTGGTGGTGTTGCATCATCGATGTTTCAGGTAACGATGGTAGTGGATCAACAGGTCGTTGTTGTTGTTGATGCATCATTCCATAATAAAAACTTGAAGCACTACCAGTGGATGCAATACGACGACGAGTGATAGCACGTGGATCGTCATTGTTGGTGTTGTTATTGTCGTGGTGAAAAACTGGGCGTATGGGTTTGCGTTCATGCACTGAGCGATGCATACCAACCATGTCATTGAGACAAGCAAGGTAGGTTGCCGGACCATTATTTGATGTGCGTGGAAGCATGCTGCCATTGTATTGATGCGTTTGTGGGTTATGGTGTGGACGTGATGCAGGATCTTGCACTATTTGTAATGCAACCTTGTGTAATTGTGATACAGGATCACCAAGGATTTCATCGCCATATTCTCCTCCACCTCCATGTTGTGGATCATCAGCTGCATGTGGATAGTTGTCAGTATTGGCACCGCCAACAACTGTTGCAGCGCGATCAACTTTACGTATGATCATGACAGGGCTCACCAAGCCTGTTGTAAGGCATTGTAATACGATATGCTGATTGTAATGAACGGCAAGTGGCTGGCCTGTTTTGTTCTTTGCTGCAATAGCAGGTGGTGGTGGATATGGCACATCGTTACGTAAGGATTGGGCACAACTTGGACCAATATATTCATCCACATCAGCTTGCACTTGCTCGGTTGAGGTCGCCCAATTGGTATCCACGGTCCAAATAACAAAGGGATCCCAGCTTGCTGTTCTTGCAATGAAACATGTACCATCCGAGCTACTCGCTGTTGGTGTGTTTGTTGTGCCGTTTCCATGACTACCTTGTTGTCCAGCCTTGTTGGTTTGACCTGGATACATAAAAGGCTGTGCTGCTGTGGAAGATGATACACCAAGATACTTTGTGGATACCGTCTGAGATCGAATGCGATTAAACAATGACACCGTGCTGCCGTGATGAATGCATGCTGTAGAGAAAAGGCTAAGCTAAGCATATCATTTACATATATATATATACAATGATCCCAAGAATTACCCTCGGTGTTCTTCACATTGGATCGCTTCTTGCTTGGCTTGCTGATGACTTTGATTGGTTTGCTTGAGATCGTTCCACAAGGTGTGCCGTCGCCAAACTGGATACGAGCAACACATTCAACACGCTTTCGTTTTTCATCAGCATCATTAATGTAGAGTTGTCGAAGCACACACTTTCCACCAGCAAGTGGGTCGTTGTTTGGAATACGATACCAATCACGGATCGTTGAGTTGCTTTTGTCAATGCTTTTCATGCGTCCGCTACCGCTACCGCTGCCGGTATTGGTGCGAAAACCAGTCTGCCCCACAACGGTACCTGATACTGAAAACCAATCCACTTGTCCTTCTTGGACCTCGGACGTTTCACCCGACATAGACACTTGCAGTTTAGGAGGCGTGGTTTGACACCACCATGATGCACCATCAAAAATGACGGTTGGTGGAGGACAAAGGAATCTGATAGCAAGAATTAATATATACTCAATTTACATGTATGTAATATTAGGTCACCTTTTCTCGCTACCATAGCTTTTTTGTGCGACTTTGCCGGTAAGAATGACTACCGTTCTTTCTCCCATGGCAGCTGGATCGGGAGATAATAGGTAGCTTTGCACGTGGGGTCGTAGCCACGTTGCCACAGCTGCATTCTGCAAGTATTTGGCAGTGCTCAAACCAAGTTTACCACTCGTAGTCAATGGTGGTTCCATGTATGAGACGTTGCTTGAGTTTGTGTTGTTGGCATGGTTGCTACTATTGCTATGAGACGTGGATCCTTTGCTGAGAAAGTTTTGTTGGAATAGGCTCGTGGTTGCAGATGCAGTAGAATTGTCAAATACAGGTGATCGATTGCGGGATTGAAATAAGAGGCTCTTGTTTGAATGTGGCCGAAAAGATGTCATGGCTGTTGAAGGTGACGATGCTGTTGGTGTTGTAGGCGTATGATGCTGCTGAATGGATTCCGAAGTTAACTCATTGTAGCTAGGCTATTCAAGGAGGAAATAAGGTAATATTGATCCTTGGTAAGAACCATGCATTATTCATGTGAAAGCGCACTTTCTAATTAACTTACTGTACGCTGTCGTGGAGGATACGATGATGCATCTTGCTTTTTTGGTGATGACACAAGGCTCGACAATGGGCCATCAAGAAGATCAAGGGTAAATGTATTATCTTGATGTTGCCGTGCTGTACTTAGATGAGAATCGGTGGATGAGGAATAAGGTTGGTTGCTTTCATTGCTATCATTCGTCCACAAAGAAGGCTGTAACCAAGGTGCTGATGTAACCACTACGGGGCTTCCATTGTCATTACCACCAGCAGAGTTACTATCGGCTATATGATCTTGTCGAGCAAACCCACTATATGGCAATTCAGGGTTGTGCATATGCTGAGAACGATTGTATAGACTATTGTTGTCTCGGTGACGATGTTGATTATCATCATTACCACGTACAATAGGTGTTTGTGGCTGTGTCGATTCCCAAGGGGCAAGGGATGATGGTGTCGATTGAGAATTGGCCCCCTCATTCGCGTCGATTGATGAATAAATCACATCAAACGGGCTGCTGTAGTCATGTAATTCGGCATTGTTGTTATGATGGCTTGTGCTGCTATTGTTGCTACGACCATCGTTTGTGTTGGATGAAGATGAAAGTGGTGGAGTTGGTGTGTTCCTGGGAGAAACATTGTTCACCGATAGAAAACGAAAGACATCCTGCTGATAAAAGTATCGATCTGCTGATTAGTTGATGGTGCCATTTGGTATAATAAAACGGCTATCCAAGTCGACATACCGTGTTTGAAATGCTATTATTGTTACGTCCTGCATTCAATGTTGCTCCTAATACTGTAGATTTTCCCGTATTGCTGTTGTCGTTATTGTTAATAGTACTGCGCGTGGGGAGAGATGTCGATGATGAAAGGAAAGGAGGAAGCGATGGGTTCTCTGCGCTTAACATGGAAGGTGACCATGTAATTTGAACCGAAGAATCTTCCTGTGCTTGCATGTTTTCCTGACGGATGCAATTATTTGCAGCAAAAGCAGACGGCGAGCTATGATGTTGTTGATGGCCGATGACAATACCAGTGGCGTTGGTGGTGGTTGATGTGTCGTGGGAAGGAGACGACGTGATCGTCATCGTTATGAAACAAGACGTGTGTAATTCCGCACCCTCCGCTTTGGCTTGAAACCTTTTGCTTTTCTATTTGTCGCTTTGAGATGAAAGGGAGCAAACCCGGAATATCAGAAAAAAGCGGGAAGAGAAGAAAAGAAAGGGGGAAAAGCAAGCATTGGATCCTAACCCCAGGTTTAAAGAATAGAGTCGTACAATCATGAAAGAAAAAGGAAGCATACTAAATAGCTCTTCTCCCCACCCACGGTCTCATTGCTATCCTTTTGTGGCTCACAGGGTGTATAATACGCACATGTTGCGTGCATCGTGTAATCATCTTTTGGCCATGGCATCTGTAAATAGTGCTCTTGACAGAATTCATATGCATGCGACCTTAATGAAAATGTCATAATAGGCATGTTTAAGCTTGGATCAGCAAACATTTATCTCTAGAGATCAAGCGTGGGACGCAGTATTGTTATGTGGAGAGAAAGGAAACCAGCCCCCCGCATTTTGTTTCCCCACCTGACATCCCGCCTTGTGTTACCATCCGTGTGCACGCGTGCAACAATTTGGATGTTGTGCGCGGAGAAGTTTCAAGTGGGGAGAGCGACATTCAGGTCGTATAATCAAGACGATAGAAATGTCCGCTGAGCACTTTTGCTGTGTCAAACATGAAGGCAAAGCGATATATGGTTGTGTAGTATTCATTGAGAATCCTGAATTTATCATAATAATACCTTGTTGCACCACATGGTTTAAACACGGTGAAGCACAAAAAGCTTGGTGATCCGCCAAAAATAAAAGCAGAGCTATAAAATGCATATTGGCCTTTGATCAAATCTGTCATGGACACCTTGATGATCAATTTAATAATGCTGTTTATACTCTTCATTAGCTGATTTGTCCCGCATCGCCCGCCTTTGTCCCAATATAAAGGATGGTCTGTACTAAAACAGGGAAGGTTACCATTATAGCTGCCAATGGCGCACGACAACCCCCACATTTCTCCGCGAATATAGACATAAATGCTCTTACTTTCGGGCCCTTCATGCTGGTATAGGCCATTTATCCCAAGATCCTTTTCTTGAGATAACGGAAATGTACCTGATCATCTTGCCGGCAGACGCAATCCATCAACAATCAATCATCCCCACATTTATGATCCATATCAGTCCGGCCGAAAATAGTCGTAACGTATTTGAGATCTCTTGACGCTCCATCTCCTTGACATCACGCATAATTGGTAAATATGGAGCTTTACCCTATTCATTTCCTCTACGCACCACCCATTGAGAGATGGATGAACCCGCACTTTTGAACTCCACAGAAAACAAATCTTAACGTCGTGTAACAAGTGCATCTCGATTGGTTGGTATAGTGTAACTACCACTGGCACAGGAGTATCGTGTACCTATGTAATCCACGTTTGGTCCAAGGCCAAAGCTCAATGTATGTTGTACCATGGTTCAAAGTGGAGAGCCATTTTGTTATGCTACCTACCATGCTATTTATTCTATAAGAGATATAGAGAGGCCATCGGTGACGATGGCAGTGTATCATGTGTTACTGGAAGGTGACAGTTGTGGCGTGCTCGTTGACAGCCTGATAAACTTAGCTCTGTAATGTGCAAAGATGGTGTGTCCAACTACCTCTAAGATTAAAGTGGGCACCGTATACACAAACACAGTTTCTGCATGTATGATTTTGTGTCCTTGACATATGGGTGACCTAACAGTAGGGATCTATCGCCGAGGTTTCTAAGTGCTAGGTGTGCTGTACGATGACCATAAACGAGGAAGGTCAATGTTTTGCTTATTGCGTGAGCCAGTTGTTTATGGACAGACATGTTCTTCTGAATCCAAAAGCATGTGATGATAGCAAGGGACCACAATGCCATTAAATTGCTTGGTTACAATAGCAAGTGCTGGCTGAGGAGGGATGCTTGTGTAGAGCGTTGGAGTAGCGTAAAAGCAAACAAAGGGAAACTAAAGATTTTGCATGAGCCGAGTGTATCAGCCCGCCTTGAAATATGCGTGTGTGAGTGTGCATAATGATGCCTATATAAAAATACGAATGGGATGTATGCATAAAGGGCTGGTTGCTTCTCTCTTTCTTGCTTTCGTTTCTTATTACCCCTTTTTATCATTATCCATGTCACGGCTTTTGACACGTGTGCTACATCCATGGCGAACCATTAAGCGACATCATACAAAGAAGCATTCATCCGAGCAACAACAGCAATCATTTACCAGTGCCTCATCCACTGTTGTTGTTGCGCCCTCGCTTTCATTCTCGACATCGTCTTGTCTGACCGAGTCCCAGTACTACCGAGATGACCTGGTGCGTGTAGATGCTTTGCAATATGCGTTAAGCCAACAACATGACAAGGATGGCAATGAGGATTTCTTTTGCATATGGAACGATGAGCTTGAACGAGTGTACGAAAGAAGCCGTGTAGCACTAGGATCGTTGGAACAAAGGGTGGACGAGCTTTGCAGTGAGATCTGCATCATTGTGCGCAATTATGCAATGTAACTTTCCTTATACAGCTACTCATACACCTTTTTCTTGGCTTCATACACAGGCCTCTCCTTTGCAAAACCCAAATTGTCGTTCCTTGCAGCATGCCCAACAGCTTATATCAAATTATTTGCGTGAATGGCAAGTAGCCCCAGGTCAAACCACTAGCCAGCGACCCAAAAGCCAACTTGTAACAAGGGAAAAAGATGACAATGATGAGGACAAAAAGATTGTATCTGGCGAGAAATTTCAGGAAAGCAACATGTCATTTGATGTTTATTTCCAAGGTCTCAAGGAGAGGGTGCTATCATCTGTAAGGACATACATTTACATACATGCTTGTTTATTGTCGACCTAGCAGCTGAGCTCCTTTTTTTTTTTTAGAACGACGCTCACCCTGAGCTAACGAGATGCATCCAATTGGTTTGTCAGTGGGAGCATGACCTATTTCTATTTCAACAGTACTTGGATCAACAAATGTTGATATTGTGGGACGTGGCTCATCACCAGCCATCTATTCTGCACTTGTTACAGTCACGTTGGCATCGACGTTACAATCAATGTACACAAGGGGCTCAGGCACTTCAAGATAGAGTAAAGGTAACTTAGACGTACTCCTTCAATGGGCGTTTACTAACGATATGTGGAAAAAAAGACCTTATTGGAGAAGAGTGCACCATCACGTGAAGATTTTACATGTGCAATTTGCCTCTGTGTCCTTTCAGAGCCAGTGACACTCGCCAATTGTCTCCACACCTTTTGTCGATCATGTTTGCAACGTCTTTATTGTACATGCACCTCACCTTATTGCAACAGTCCATGTCATTATACATCACGCCATTATCGACGGCAACGCCACCGGCAATCATCCATCTCATACAGCAAAAAGAAACAAAAGCTACTTGCCTGCCAGTGTAATTTCAGTATGCCGGTTCAGCATGCCTGCCCCTTATGCCGATCATCTTTTACCGTGCAGGATTGTACAATGAATGTGGCTCTCGATAACTTTATTACTTTATACTTTCCATACGAAGAAAACTCGACAATGAATAATCCAAATGGTCGTCAGCAACGCAACAAGCGACGCTCATCTATTTATCAAGCTGTACAACAATGGCTCAATGGGGATGATTTACAAGGCCAAGAGCCACCACCTCTTCCCACTGCTACTGGTAATACCTCTCCTCTAACGGGAGCTGGAACAAGGTATGACAGTAGTATTCGCCCTGAATCTACCGCTGCGGGTTACGACGCGTTCAATCGTGATCTTTATAATCTGGCTCGTCGTTCGTGGTGGTTTTAATCCTTAATCTAATTACATAAAGCGGATGAATAGCGGCATGAAACAATCACTAAAGCCGCAGCTCCACCGATATTTAGTAAAAGAGACATTTTATTATCATTTGAAAGCTCCTTGACATTCAAGCATTAATGTTATCTAAGATGAAAAGTAACCGTGTACTGGAACACCGTGTTCAATAAGAAGCATTAGAATGACTAGGCGTTGTTGTATGCTCGTTTTATGATAGCGATATGAATGAGATCATGCAACCAGGTACGCATACAAGCAGGAAGCAAGGGCGTATGGTAGTGTTGGTGCAAACAGCCCTGTTTATATGTGAGTAGGTGCGGGAATTGTTGTCATGATGGATCGTAATGGTACAGTGGTCAAGCATCTTGGAGGACCGAGTCGAGGTGATAGAAAACCAGCAGCTGATAAATCCACCTGCGGCTTGAAGGTTGATTTTTGTAGGTGACATATGTATGTGTTTGTGGGATGCTTGAAATCGGTGACCAGAACAATGAACCTCTCACTTAGTCCATTGACATAAGCACCTTAGTCAGGTTTGTATCCAAGTACGGTACCCAAAGAAACATCGGCCCTAAAAATGTGGGAAGGTTAACAAGCCATAACATGACCTCATATTAGATCCGTATGCATACCAAAAGTGCTGAAGTGAAGTATTCGAACCAAAGATCATATCCAGCAAAGGACCCAGGTCATCATGAGCGCACATATATGCGTTGCAGTCAGCGTTTGTGCATGTTAACAACGCTACGCTTGGTTCCTTGCTCGCTGTTCGAGTCGGTAGCCCCTTTGAACATAGATGCCCTCTTGCAAGTGGTTGCTTGTCCCGCACAGTTTGAGCTAAGGCAGGCTGGATAAGAAACAATATCAGTCTTCGTACCTTTCAAGAACATAAAATAAAGGGATAAAGGCTAACTTACATGCGATGGACAATATTGGCAATGATGAAGTCTATGTTGTTTATAGGACTTGCCGTAAGAGCGCATGTACTTCTGCCACCCACAAAGGAGTTCCAACTTTCCCATCGGATTGGGGTTGCCTTTTGCCTACAAATGTATAAGGCATCCTTTTAATAACATTTATCAGTATATAAATGATAGCTATACCTACCACAAAGGGCCCACGGAGGAACACAACCAAATGTCATTAGGCAGCAAACAGCAGATCAAGTGATAAAGCAATGAAGTGAGCTGCATAAAAGAATAAACGTATGAGTACCTTCGTTTTGGAAACCACATAAAGGCTATCCTTCAGACTTACCAAAGGCCATTGATGGTGAGTACAAGTAGAAGAAAGAAAGGGCATATAATAGTGTTGGTGACAACAGTGTTGTTTATATATGAATGGGCGTGGGTATTGTTGTCGTGATGGATCGAGCTGATAAAGTGGATAAGCACCCTGGAGTACCGAGTCGAAGTGATGGAAAACCAGCAGCTGATAAATCCACCTACGGCTTGAAGGGTGATTTTCTGTAGGTGACATAGTATGTCCTCCATTTGGCAAGCAGATGTATTATATGATCAGTAAGCTGATCAAAACTGGAGTTGATAAGCCTGTCGTTTGTGGAATTTTGGTGAACAGCAATTTTTCAAGGGCTTTCCGCATGGAGCTCAAGGCACCAACAATGTTATAAACACACATCCAACTATCCAAAGTACTTCCAATGTTGGCTGCAAATTGTATCAAGTACTAGAAATATCTCTCAAACGGCCGAGAAAGTACAACATGTGAACAAGGCGGTCCGCAATGGTCATCTGTATCATTCTTCGGTTTCTGGTACAACTCCATGGATTGATAATTGATCGTACACTGAGGTGTCGTGTATGGAAGTTGTAGTAAGAGACGTGGTAAGAGTAAGTGATACTCGGTGTGGGGTGTTTATTCAAGAGGAAGAACAAGGAAACTAAGATTGGATAGTAAGCTAGGATATAACCATACACGAGCTCAGTGTGGTGATGGGTACACGTGATTACTCATGGACACGACATACACATTCGAACGGGCCTTGCCGTCATGAATCCAATAGCAACAGCAACACCCACAACTACTTCCTTCCCCGAGCTAATAAAATTGCATGTAAATAAAATTGATGATCAGCACACTACGTACATCGTGCACTTTCAGTGATATTGTATGACGACGAATTGCTAGACATACTGGAAATATAGGTGTGATGGTGGATGATGAAGAATTTCTATCTAGTAGCTAGTAATCCTGCAATCATATCTATATTTTATGCGTCATCCAATCGTCAGCGTTTTGCTTGTAATCAGCCTCGTATGTGGCAGGCAGGCCTACGTTTCAAAAAGAATATTCACAATATAAGTACCATTCTACTACTCAACCTGGCCCTTACACCCACAGTCTTACCCGGTAATCCAAGCACGCGTTGTTTAGCTTCTCCATCATCCTGGCGTTAGGTGTACAGTAAATCTCATCCTTGGACAGCACGCTTCACTGATGATGTCTTGCAGGAGAACCGTTTCCATCCCAACGTAGTCTAATCCTAGCCGGTAACAACTTGTGTCACGATGAGTGGTCCATCTCCCAAAGCTTGTACTGGATATTGACGAAATCGGCTTGTTCAGGAAAAAAGGGATCCATCGGTTGAGCAAGTCCTCAGTTGTAGTTGTGTTAATCGATAGCGCGTAGGGATCCCACTTGCGTTGCACGTTACCTTATCCATTGGCATCGAAGGATGTAAGACACCAACCAGCGATTTGCCATTGATAGCCTCCAAAACCGACACGTGGACTGCAGGCTAGTACAGTGTATCTCGTCCTTGGACAGCACGCTTCACTGATGGCGTTATGTGTGTAAGATGGAGAAGGAAAAGAGAGGTAAGCAGACTGAAAGAAGAACAAGCGTTACAAGTGCCGTGTTGCTCAAGTGTCATGTGTGTGTTGTAGGTTGCAGTATTTACAGCAGATGGATCACCCTTTCCAACGCATTCTTTTTTCTCTTTCCTTTTCCATTTTCATTTTTGTTTTCTTTGTTTTATTGATCATGGTAAGTCAAGAGCGTGCTATCATTTGTATTGTTGTCTTTTGATTCAACTTATCCTAGGATACACCACCACCTGAGAGGGAACAAGAAGGAATTCCAGGCACACTCTTGCCATCCCTGTCAACACCAGCATTTACCATGACAACACGGCATCATCCTATGGAAGCACGTCAACGTAGACACACTATCAATCGGCCTATCTCGATCCAAGAACAACTGCCAGAAGCACATGATGAAGAACAGACATTTGAGCGTATCTCAGGAATCCTTTCGACTCTGTTACAGGAAGCCAACAATGCGGTGAATGCGGTCGAGTGTAAACAAACACCACGGTGGATGCAAAAGAAGGATGATGGTGATAGGATGATACAGTCACTGCAGTCCATTTCTAAACAAATCTCTCCTGTCGACTTGCCGAGAAACGCCAATAACGTTGAACAGCAGCACAGTAATGAATGCGGCCATGACAGCAGCAGCAGAAGCAGTAGCACTACGACATCATCCTCATCACCTGAACTTTCTCCGTCATCACAATCATCATCTTCATCCACAACAAGTTTGGACTCTACCACCACCACGACCTTGCTTTGGAGGAAAGGATCTGCAACCATCAAAAAGATCACTCATCCAACAATGAATTCATCGTCAGCACAGTATCGTGGTGCATTATTGCGTGGTTCCTTGGTGGAATCGTATAAGCGGCTTGATCAATCAATGGCTATGGTGGATTCATTATCGCGTGACCTTGCATCCTCCGATGAACTAGATGCAGATGAAGACCAGCAACACAATGACGACGACCAAGAGACATCCATATTTGTGAATGGCAAGTCACCACGATTGTTTCATCATGAATCCAATAACAACAACATCAACACCACAACAGTGGATTTACAATTATCAGCGTTTTTGGTGGCGCCATTTTTACATTTCCCACAAGCACTGATATCTTGGGTATTTGACTCTTTATCCAACCGAGATTCATCAACCCATTTGACTGGAATGCTGGCATGGTGCTTCTTTTTCGCCTTTGCTAATATCGTGGTGGATCAAGCTGCTGCCGGGTTACCGGCACAAAGGATAGGAAGATGTTCACACAATGTACCAGTACCGGGTTCTTATCATAACAAGGGACACCGTGTTTCTCCCACTGAATGTGTATCGTCAACCTCCTCGCTCTTTCGTCGACGCAGTGCACGACGCACAGTGGTGATTCCACGCCGATCGTCTATCTATAGGAAATATTACAGCGGTACAACGAGACGGGTTTCTCCGACTATTATGCACCATGCAAAGACTATTACACCAGCATGCAGAAGAATCAACAACAACAGCAGCAGCAGCATACGAATGCATCCTTCTCATCACCGTCCTCACTCTTTGGCCATCACTCGTTCTCACACTCAGCCTCCTCTTGACATTACACTTTCTCCTCCTCTTGTTTCATCACCATTGACAACAACAAATCTGTCTTCGATACCACCACCACCGTCATCATCATCATCATCTACCATCACACGTAGAAACTCTTTTTAGCCATGTATAAAAAAGAGAGATTATAAATACAGCATATGCAAGCTCATGCATTTTTCATAATATCGATGATGTCCATGTATGATAATAGTAATAAATATGTACATTTCATTGTTGTTACAAGTGAATATGAAAAAAGATGCCAAATAATGAATAATAATGGAGGCTATGAGTTTCTCCTTTTTTGTGTCTCACGGGATCGAGTAGTATCAGCCGTCTCTTCAGGCACCGCTTGTAAAGCAGTTGGATCAAAAAAGGAGCCGGACAGTGTTCGTGACCACCTCAAATCCAAACTACTACCACCGCCCCGTTGTTGTTGTTGCTCTGTTGATGAGGATGAAGATAAGCGAGATGAATTTTCGTTATTGGTAAGCACTTCACATGAGGAAGAGTGGTAATAATCTCCTCGTTCTTCGATGGTGGTAGCCGTATTTGATTGCTGGAGTTGTTGCTGTTGACGGCACCATCGACGAATACTTTTGGAGCTGCGAGCTACACGTTCTCGTACAATTTCAAAAGAGTCACCACGACGAGTAAACCACTGAGACATGCGAGATGATGGTGAAGGTGGGTCGTCGTTAAGCTCAAGCCAGCTGTCTACTTCATGATCGCTTTGTAACGATACACTATGGGATGCAGCAGTGGTTGCTGTGGCACATGTAAGCGGTGGTGCAGGTTGCTGGGCTTGATGTTGACTTGTGTTGCTGCTGCTGCTACCGGTGGGTTTCGCCATATCATCATCGCTTGTTGCTTCAAGAACACGCCATGGTACAGCTTCATCAAGTTGATCTTCAAGGAAAATGGGTGCTGATAGGATGGATGATGATGGGTGATTAGATCGAGAACGTAAGGGTTGTTCTAGCACGATATCTTTGAGAATGTCTCGATCATCCACCATGGTATCCGATTCGCTGGCACCAATCAAATATGCTGTTGGGGAGTGTAATAACGTTGGTATGGATGACGTGTAGGTTGCATTTTGCTTCATATCATCTGCTTTGGTTGCAGCAGGAGCAGGTCTCTGAGGATATGCCTTTTCTACCTGAATAGCCGTATGTGGTAAATCGGATGAGGGGGATCGACTTTGATGTTGTCGCACTGGCCAGAGGTGATTAACAATCCATCTAAGATATTTGTTGGATGCATCCTGCTGTGTCTTTTGTTGAGCCAATGGTGCGAGAGAGGCTGATGTGATAGTGTGTGGCAGGTTGAAATCGAGAACACTATTATCGGCATATACCTCCCAGGTTCGATCACTCGTTGTGCTCTGTGTTGAGATACTGCGATGAATATTAGGATCATGTTGATATCGTTTGATCAGGTCCCTATTTGCATAGCGTGTCAACAACAACAACAAAAACGGAGAAGCAGGTGCTGATTCGTTTTACCTTTTCAGTTGCTGTATGGCACTGGTGAATGCAGGATCAACAAGTAACCCAACAAGATTGAAAAATCCAGGAAGGCCTTTGGTGGATACGCCCCACACATTCAGTGGATAGCTGACTCTATATGGTAATACTAGGTTGAGTATACCTTATTTCATTGACACAATGACCCACTTACTGCTTATTGTGGAACATGTAGATCTCTGATGCAATGAAGCCAAGTTGTGTAAGCAAAGGTGTCATTGGATACAGCAGAATACGGCGAACGATACGGCTAACAATATCATCACCGGGATCCTTTTCATGAAACTGGAAGCTGGCATCGCGTTTGAGCTTGATAACGACTATAAGGACAACCACGCTGCTGTACAACAAACAAACAAGTTGCGGCACAATATACGTTCCATATTCCCACAGTTGCACGGTCGATGTTTGTGAAGCTATCATACAACCCAAACATGCATGATAAGTGGATGTGAGGGCATTTGAGGATGTTCGTTACTTACGCGTGTACCAGCATACTCCTTGTGCTGCGTCATATCCCAGTATGTTGGATCCCAGGGGTACCACCGCAGTGGTGATCGCAAGTAAAAAAGACACAATATAGTACCTTGAAATAGTACATGAGTTGGATGCATTGCTTTCAAGATGCTGATATTTACCATTTTTCAAAAGCAGGGTTGTAGTAACGGTCTTGCAAATAAAGCCATTGTAAATTGAAAGCAATAGCAGTGGATAGAAATATATATTGATTTGTGAGCCAAATGATAAGGAAGGCGACTGTGGAGCATGTTGGTCCATCATTGCCAACGAGTGTGTAAACGACAAGTGATATGGCTGAGACGAGATCGGTCATTGATATTGCTGCTGTGAGTCGTAATGATACTCGATCGACAAATCGACGATCGTAAAGTCGCATAGCCAACAATATAACAAGCACTGTGATCGCTGATACAATGGAAATGCTGTTGCTGATAAGATTGAGCAACCGTAGGCTGTAGATCTGCCATCCCTCCTGGAAGCTTAAGTTGCGTACAGTCTCATCATCAGGCGTCACGTAATCAACCAAGAATAACACCATCCCAAAGGGAATAAAGATAAAGAGGTCACAAAAAGATGATGATGAAGAGAAGAGAAAGCGTGGAATCACACACCCTTTGTTGCATCCTGGTTGGAGAAAATCAAATTGGAGATCATCAATTGTGTAGGATGATGCCTGGATTGGGGGTGGGGGCGATTGTTTGTATGGGGGAGGAGTCAAGCAATAATAGCATAGTAGGAGGAGATCGATCTCGGAATGAATGGCCCATATCTTGTTTCTGCTTCCTTTGATGAAAAAAAGACGCCATTGTAAAACGGATCTATTTTAGTATTATTATTATGCTCATTCTTCATGGAATCATGTATAGTAATAGCGGGTATCACTCACATTCAGCATCGGAAGCATGAGGCCAAGACGCAAAGTTGATGGTGTTGAGGAGATAGTTATGGTGTAGATAGCCAGGTTAACTTCCTTAACAAGCAATGGCGCGTGCGACTGTGTGCCTTTCGGTTCGGAAGGGGCTGTGCGCGGTGCATGTTAAACCTTATCTTTATGAAGAATAACCACTCCTCCTCTTCATTTTGCTCCTCGTTGGATTGGTCCATCATCATCTCCCAACAACAGCTAAACCCTGATACGTTTGGACTCTTCATCTCTTGCAGGGATTACGCCGCAATTTCCATCCGATTCTTCTCCCCTTTCCCTCCTGCGTCTCCATCTTGAAACTATTACTATGCAGAAACTGAGTTGATCCAATATATTCAAGGCATCATGCCACGCCCACAATTGCTTTATTCACCTTGGTCTTCGCTTATCTGCATACTTTAGTCAAGTGCATATAGATGGATCCTCTTCGTCTTCAACGTCGATCAATAACTGTTTTCTTTCCAATCAGCTGAATATGACTCTGACAACGTTGCGTAGCATTTTCCTCGACAACGATATTAAAAGGATGGTAAATAAAATCATGTCGTTTATTGCATTGTATGTGAATCTTCTTGCTTTGACGGTGGTATACGATCCATATCGCCCTCTGTAAACTCTGTGTTCATGGCTTTGATCCAGTCGATCTCGATGCTGAATGGCCCTTCTTTGCGATCCGTAAGAGAAAGACCCACTGTTTTGACCTTTTCACGGAACATCTCCACTTCATCTTCTTGAATCATGCCGTTGTTCGTTAAAACAAAGTCGCGAAAAGGGATCTACGTAAATAAAGTATTGCTCCCCCTGTTATTGATCATCATCGCGAGCCATATTTTCCTTACTTACCAAGACCGTCTCCCATTGCCCTGGTGTCCTGAGAAACAATCGATGCTGATATAAATCGGTCTGGATAACGCTGTCGGTCTGGATGTTGACAAAATATTTGCGTTGGTCTCCTCGCACTCGTAGAGCCAGATATCGGAATAGACTCGTGTCCCAGCATGGTGTACCAAACATGGACGTTTCTCGTGCCTATAAAAGAAGTATATAATTAGCATCATCCTTGGTTGGGATCCTCGTTGGCTGGTTCTCACTTTGGATCGAATAGCAGCATATCCGCTTTGTTCAATATTACGATCGGCTGGCAACTCGAGTGAAATGTTGCCATGGAAACGGCCTGTACCCTCTGGCGTAATGTCGAGTGATGCAGTAGAAAAGCCGCCAATATCCTTGTCACTTCCAATCGCCCACTGATCGAGATCGGCCTTCGTGTTTAGTTGTACCATGGGCAATTCTTTACGCCAACCCTGAAGACCTTCCATGCGTAGTGCTATGCAATGTTTGCCATGAGAATGAGTGACAATGAACGAGAATTATATATGACCTACCCTTTGCACTCGACTCGGCTACTTCGGTGGCCGTGCGACGGATGAATGAAAACATGTGTGGAAGGGAGAAACAAAGCACAAATGACAGCTGGGCTGGGCTGGGAAATTATTCTCATGCAATGGCACCAAGTTTATTACAATGAACTATCCTATGAAAAACACTACCAACCCCCCTCAATCCTCGCTGGTAACGAGAGAAGGATATTGTATCGACCATAAAAGTCCGTTTATAATATATGCATCATAACAATGAGCACCCCTTTCATTCAAAAGTTTTGGGTAATTAATACAATGAAAATGAATCGTCAATGGAGCATGCTAGCACCTACTCAAAAGTTGTCGTTTCCACCTAATTCATCCACCTTCATCATCCTACTAGCCTTACCTTGTTCGAATATGCATGGCATCTGCTGGGATCAATGGCGACACGTACTTCACAGGTCCTTTTATCCAAGTCTACTGCTATGGTTCCCTTGTTATGTACTCCATGATGAATAAAGAATAGCATTTATTTCCATCTTACCAATGGATGATGTTGTAGCTATTTGAATGATTTACAGGAATCGGGATGATGCTGCAGGTTGTGTGTGTAACCTAAAGCTGCTTGCTTCAATTTGACTGTAGTTGTAGTAGAGTGCTTGTTTTTCATTATCTGACACACCTCTTTCAACTCCATGTCCAGCCATGCCGGAAACGATCGTCCCACGATGACCCCAATGAACGACCCACCTCTCTCAGTCTACGTTGATTATACCCCTCGACGCACACGCGTATTCAACCCGACCAGAGCCGATCCTCTCCATGACCATTCTCTCTCGCGACAAAAACGAGCTGAATACTTCCATCGCCTAGCACAGCAGGAACCTGACGATGACAACGGCAACGTTATGGATTCACCTTCAGTACGTCGATACCATGGTGTCAGTGCAACCGTCAAACCTGTGGAAGCAACATATGATCCATCAAAAGGAGAAGCATTATCCATGGATGACACGCCAAGGACACGCGCATGGACTATCGAAGACTTTGAAGTGGGCAAGCACCTTGGCAATGGTCGATTTGGAACTGTATACCTGGCAAAGGAAAAGTCAAGCGAGCAACTCGTCGCTCTCAAGATCATCAAGAAACAGGAAATGGAAGCAAACAAGATCGTCTCGTTCCTTCAAAGAGAAGTCGAGATCCAAGGTCATCTACGGTAACAATCGCCGCATAAGATCATTCGATTTCAAAGCTAATCCATGCATTCCTTCCCCCAAGGCATCCAAATATCCTACGACTATACGGATACTTTCATGATGAACAAAACGTCTATATCGTTCTGGAATACGCTGAAAAGGGTGCGTTGAACAACATGATCCAGGAACACAGCTGTCTATCTGAGAAAAGTGCAGCCAAAGTAAGTAAAATGAGATACTGACAACATTTTACACTCTTTGCCAACGACTATTCTTTCCAATAGCTCATGCTTCAAGTCATCAGTGCCCTTAAATATCTACATGCACTACGTGTGATCCATCGAGACATCAAACCTGAGAACCGTAAGTAGCCTATTTTGTCGGTGATATGAATATTGAGCTGACCAATGTCCCTTAGTGCTGGTCGATTGGAAAGGACGCTTAAAGTTGGCAGATTTTGGGTGGGCAGTACATGATCCATGGCCAAGGTAAGTGGTGTTTTTTCATTTTTCTTGCAATAGCATGTCGTATTGAGCATTTTTCATCTAGACGGCGTACATTCTGTGGCACGCTTGATTATCTTTCTCCCGAAATGGTTGAAAACAAGACACACGATGAAAGAGTTGACGTATGGGCTATTGGTATATTATGCTATGAAATGCTGGTTGGCTATCCGCCGTTTGAAACGGAGCATGATGATTATGCGGAAACCTATCAATCCATTGTTGGAGTACGTTACACATTTCCAGAGCATCTCAGTGCGCAGGCAAAGGACTTTATATTTTCGGTAAACTAAAGTTTCCATGACTATTGACCATTCAGCATACTCAGTTTATACACAATTATTAGATCTTACAAAAGGAACCATCCAAAAGACCCAAACTAGTTGAACTAGAAAAGCACCCTTGGCTTAAAGCACACACCCAATCCTAATCTGTTCCCTTTGTATATGATGATTTAATGACAAGAAACGTCTATTTACATGATAATTTGGGGTTCGGTAATGTTAGCTGAGATGCTCTTGTGGGGGAGAATAGAACCGCCATTCACATAGATTTCGTCTTTGATCGTCACATCATCACCAAGGACTGAGCAACCTTCCAGTCGTGACTAGATAGTAATGATAATTAACATACATGCCCATATAAACAGGATTATACACTTACCCAACGACCCACAGAAGAGTGCCAGCCAATGATGGTGGATTGAACCCAGGCATAATCCTTAACTTTGGCACCTTGGAGAACCACACATCGCTGGAGACGAACACCATCACCGATTTCAACGTTGGGACCAATTACAACGTTGGGGCCAATACGACAACCCTTACCAATCTTGGCAGTTGGATGCACCATAACATTGCCCTTATGCACATAATCCAAGGTGGGGTTGGCAAGAGCTTCAGGGTTCTTTTTGGAGAGGTGACTCAAGTACAAACAAGTGCCTGTCAAGAAATCCTTTGGTTGACCAACGTCCATCCAGAATCCTTCAAGATCAAATGTGTGCAATTGGCCGTCTTGTGCCACAAAGGGGAAAACTTCCTTCTCAATGGATGTGGGCTTTAACTATTTATCATCATTGTTAGTATCCAATATATTCTATCTATCATAAACCTTATCTCAACTCACCTCAATACGATCCAAGACCTTGGGGCTAAGAACGTAGATACCAGCGTTGATCTTGTTGCTGATAAATTCCTTTGGCTTTTCAACGAATCGTTCAATTTGAGAGCTCTCTGGACGATTGACAATGACGCCATATTTTGAAGGATCATCGACCTTGGTGACCTAAATAGGGATTAGCAAGAGGATAGATTACATACCATCATGTTTATATGGACATACCACAATGGTGCCTTCACATCCATGTGCAAGGTGGAAATCTCTGAGTTGTTCGAAAGGATAGTCGCAAATGATGTCGCTGTTAAGAACAAAGAATGGACTGTCGTCTTTGCCGAGGATCTCGCGTGCTAATGCAAGTGGACCAGCTGTGCCCAATGGTTCTGTTTCAACAGAGAATGTGATAGTGACGCCGAATTCCTTTTCATATTGCTTAAGTGCAGCAACCATGATCTCGGGGCGATAGTTGACAGCAAGGACGATATCAGTAACGCCAGCCTATATCATAAACGCGTATGAATGAACATATCCATCCTAAAAAGTACAGGGACCAGCAACATACCTTGGCAAGGCTTTCAATTTGATGCAAGATCATGGGCTTATTAGCAAACTCGACCAGAGGTTTGGGCAAAGTGAGAGTGAGGGGACGAAGACGAGTACCAAAGCCTAGATGATGAGAGAGCCATGAGCATCTGTACCTGCAATGGGATGCATGAATAGTATACGACTTACCACCGACAAGAATGAGTGCTTTCATAATGTAATATATGTGTTAGATAAAGGATAAAGAGAGGGAATAATGTGAAGAGGGGCGAATATTGGAAAAGTTAAGGAGAGTAAGAGCAGTAAAGGAAATGCTGTACTCGGAGGATGGATCGCTTGACCTTAGTCTTCTCCCGACCAATAAAACACTCTCTTGGACAACGCGCCTTTTTACTACTCCTCTCCACACCGACAATCTTGCCATGAGCGATGCTTTGGCACAGACACTCGATCAGTTACAGAATCGTCTTTCAAAAGCACAAGCACAACTAAGACGAGCAAAGAAAACAGTAAGCTTCTATATTTTTGCTATATCCCTTTTTTCTTCTAATACCCCGTGTGACAAAAAAGGCCGAAGCAAAACGCGCAGTATTGCTGGACTCTCAGGACGTGCTCAGTCGCGAGTTGAAGGATGCATTCACCATGGATACCTTGCCGAAACGGAAACAGCCACATATTGCACCACCTCCTGGATTAGTGTCTTTATTACCAGCAGCACCACCAACATCATCATTCTATTCTTCTATCAATGATCATGATGAACAATTGCAGCTAAACACATATCAACCTATCATTCAATCTTGCACGCTTTGGGCTCATGAAAATGGCGACATTGTTTGGATCCGTGCTATTGTTGAGAATCCATCATCATCCAACTTTTATCGCTTTCACCTTGCATTATCAACAGGCGCCCAATGTTTATTACCACAAACGATCTATCGGAACACTGTTCTTTCAATCCCTGGAGGAAAGTCGGCAACATTATACGCCTCCTTTACAATGCTGGATGATGTCTTTTTGCATCAGCTCACGGAGTGTTTGGATGTAAGCTGTCAATATATCTCAAAGAACGCTGAATGGCATTCCAGCGAGCCGGTACGGCCTTTACGGGAAACAATGAATAATCCTGCTGCACCAACATGGATAAAGTCAGGGGTGGAACGAGGTATGATTCTCATCAACAATCAAAATAGAAATATGAATGTACTAAAATGGTTATAGAACTTCATATACTTTTCAGGTCACGTGTATCCATGTCTGTCAAAGACGATCCTATGGTGGTGTTGGACGAAATCATTAAACTACTTGATTTGCAACGTAACACGGTAAGAGTGATATAGCGTAAGAGATCGATAGATTTATTCATACACCCTTTTCTCCTTAGGAAACTTCGCTGCTATATACCCATGATCAGCAGTTGGTGATCCATCCAATCGAGAGCAACCTTCTTCATGTGTACAGCATATCGGATCGTATTCTCGCCAAAGCCATCGACAAGTTGAAAAGGCATTCCATGGTAGAGAATGTAAAGTATACTCACCCACTTCCTGTGGAACATGACGTGCGTGATTTGTTGGTAGCGTTACAAGATGAAATCGGCTACATGGAAAGCATCGATTCAGAGGAGGAGGACAAAAATCAGCAACTGTTAGCTGCCCGAGAAAATACGCTGACGTTATTTAATACCATCCTTCAAACACGTACATCCCATTTCTTGTAAATTTAGATTAAAGCATTGTAAATATATACACATTTTCCATCATTCTGGTTCATATTTCAAGTGATATCCAACCCATCCATTTCCTTAAAGTCAGCAGCTGTATGGGGTCACATACGATCCCACTATAAGTATACAATGCGGCAAATGATGGTATATTGTGTTTCATTCAAGCAATGCGTGTACAATCTATTACTACAGAGCATATATATAGGTGTGTGTGTTGTTCAATGTGTCATGGTCCTGAAGGCTTCGAGCACTCGCTTTGCACCACCACCTTTGATACTTTCACGAGCCTTTGCAACACCATCCTTGAAATCTGATGCAATTCCACTGACAACAAGCAACGCTGAGGCATTGAGTAACACAAAGTCAAGAATAGGATCATTTTCCGGCAATTCGTCGTTCAAAAGACTTTGTAGGATCGTTGCATTGTGTGCACCATCGCCACCCTTCACCTCAGATAAGGGATGTGTTTGAAGACCGAAATCATGAGTAGGATGAAGAACGCCTGTAACAACATCACCGCCGTCATGTACTCGCCAGTACTACATACAACTTGTGAGCTTACCATCCTTTTTGTTATCCTCTTCCAATCACCAAAAAGACACTTACATGTGTTTCTCCAGCAGGGCTGATCTATGAATATCGAAAATCGGGACAGGTTAGTCTCAGCACAATGGTGTCCCAGCCACCCATACGTTGAAACACAATGAGACCATACCTCATCCAACTTTTCTGCACCGCAGACTACCAAGAGCTCCTTGATACCAGTCAATTTCAATGCGTTTGCCATCAAGGCACCGACTTGAGGAGAATGGACGCCTACAACGACACGGGATGGTTTGGCAGGGTTGCTCATTGGGCCCAGTAAATTGAATACAGTGGGGACACCGATCTCCTTTCGCAAAGCAGCGACCTGTTTCATGGCTGGATGATAGGTTTGTGAAAAGAGGAAACAAAAGTTGGTCTTGTCGAGTATATCAGGAACTTGATGTGGCTCCACTTTGCTGATATGACATCCGTGTGCTTCCATAAGATCCGCTGATCCTGATCTGGATGATGCTGCTCGATTACCATGCTAATAGAGAGTATCGTTAGAGAAATAGACCCTTGGTTGCCATCATGATGATGGTGATGTTATGCTACATACCTTGGCTACCTTGGCACCAGCACCTGCAGCAACAATGGATGCGGTCGTTGATACGTTGTATGTGTCGTGTCCATCACCCCCTGTGCCCACAATATCCACAACGTTGCCTTCAAGGTGTTCGTAATGGTTGTATGGAATAAGACGAGCATGGCTTTGCATGGCTTGTGCACAAGCTGCTACGATGGATGGGTCCTGATCCTTTTGTTGGAGGCGAAGGGCGATCAGAAATGCTGAGACTTGGCTGTGAGTTGCTGAGCCTTGCATGATGGCATTGATGGCGACTGTGGCATCGTCTGGTGAAAAGTGTTCGGGATTGTGGATCAGGGTCTTTATAATGTCTTTCATGTTGGCAGGTCGAGTGGGAGGAGGTGGTAGTGGAAAAGAATGAAAATTATCCTTGAAAGTGATCAGTCACGGAGATTATCTTCCCTTCTGCCACAAAATATGCGTCCGTGCGCCTGTGGTGACAAGACATGAGTCATGGTAAGAATGTTGTCAATGTAACCACACATCAAGTGACCCCAATAACTCATTGTAGCTGCTTCATTGTATCGTCTACTTTCATTCTTTCATCTACTTTATGGTCTTCTTTGTCCTTTTGATTATCATCAATCAGTCGTCGTTCCTGATTTGACAATCGACCCATCGATGGTATCACTTTCAACCAATCATCATCCATTCATGCACTCTTCATAAGCCTGGATTCCTTTTTTGACGAGGTTTCTCAAAAACAGCACAGAGACAATGACCTTTTTATATTCAAACCCACAACAATTTGATTCTGGCGATCCTCTTTTTATTCTCTATTGCAAGCTTCGTGTAACACTGGACGACCCTTAGGTTGGTGGCGAGGCTTAACATGAATCGGGGATCCATTTTCCCGCGTAGTAGTACTAATGGCTGACTCACGCGATCAGGCTGAAGCACATCATGATGTATAGTCTAGCAGCTGATAACAATTAAAAATGACTTAAAAAATCAAAGGAGACACGTGTTTTGGGTTCAATAATGCAAGCTGCAAAGTTTTAATGTGATTGGACTGAGGTAGGACAGCTGTTTTGTGCATCAGCAGGTAGCCTCGATTTTGATTCATCGTTCTTTTGAGAGCTTTTCTTTTTTATGGAGAATACATCATGGATACTCCTGTAGAGGGAAAAGTCTTATCGTATATATATATCCTGTGTTCAGATTGCGTAAGCAGAATCAGACACACGCTAAGCATCATCTGCTCTTCGTGAGAAGTTGCACACTATGGTACATGCACATGCATTAAAAAGTGTGAGGGTGCTACGATATAAACCAATATGGACAATGAACCGCTGAGCAGCAACATGGCTATTGGACAAGAAAAGTAAAATGACACAGGTACCAGGAACAATGCATTCTCTATCAATCGCCATTTTTGTAACCGTTAAACAAGCGTGGCAAATAGTTCATCACTGTTTTACCGAGATATCGGGTGGGTCACTTGTGTTTCATTACAATCATGTTCTCACATTATTCACTCTGATTGCCAAGAAGATAGCAGCTTTTCTTGAAAACCTTGCATACCAACGACCTGAAAACGCTGTACATGAAACATTTACCACTGGCCGACGTGCAGAAGGGGGTGTTAAATAAGAAGAAAGGAAATCCAGAAAGCAGAAAAAGGCCATTTGTGAGAAGAGAGAGCTGAGAAAGGTGATCTTCGTATGTGTGTGATGGCTTATTACTATTCTCACTCAGCCACGTTCACCTTACATGTGGGGGGTATACAGAATGTAGAATCTGATTTCTACTCACTCTGCAACGATCAAATGACCAATACTGTCAGAATTTACAACTTTGGCTGTAATTCCGCGCAGCACAGGTGATACAAAAAAGAACAAAGTAGGTTTGCTACTTTTCCGCCATCCCCCACGGGCATTTTTACGCTCCTTCATAGGCCCGCCCCACAATATAGCAAACTAAATAGTGCGTGTGGATATCCCAGACGACATGTCTGATTTTTCTCCTCTGGAATACATGGAAATCAGCTGAAAAGGCACAGCAGTGAGAACAAGGGTCCATTTGTCTCATCAACCCTCCCAAATCTCAGACCTACCTTTGCCTGATATGGTTTGCCCCACGACCACTTTGTGGTATCAACCTTGTTTTTTTTTTCTTCCAGCTTCTTTTCATGGAAATCATCGGCAGTTTTCTGTGTGAGTGTGTCAGCAGTGACATCATAGCGTGCGACCGCCCTCTGATGTTGCGGGTTTCCTCATTGATCAAAGACAAATCCAAGACAACACATAAGCACATGTATGTGTATGTGCGTGTGTGCGTGTGTGCGTGTGTGAATACACCAATCGTCATTGCTTTAACCCCCACCATCTATGTTCCCCCGCTCATTGTTGTCCCTTAGTTTTCTACCACTATGCGTAAAAAAGAGGGCCGTGCATCGTCCCCCATCTTGTTGACTTTATCAATGCTTACATGATCCTGACGTCGTGATCATAGCAACTCGTATAGAATCTTTGCTGCAACATGTACATCTCTCACGCTAAACTCAATCGGTATACCTGCTGTTTGCGTGTGTTTTTTCTGCAATGGGGTGATCAGTGAGGGAAAAAAAAAGACCATCGAATTGGCGGCGACCAATCATACAAAACATACAATCGGGAATGGACAAAATGTTTCCATCAGTTTCTTGTATCCGGAAAGCACCTTTTTCTTGCCGTTGGACCAAACATGCATGAGCACTAACAGGGGCTCAGCCTCTCACGAGACTGAAGAAAGGATGGGAATCCATAGACAAAAGAAAATGAAAAAAAGGAGGTGAGAAAAAAAAAACAAGTTGACGATTATAATGCAATGGCCATTTTGGCCACCATCATGCTTTAAACACACACACCCATTTTCTACGAACTTCGCCCGTTGATCGGCTATATTTTCCGGCGACTCGATTTTTGTGTCGGGGGGAGGGAATATGGGTGTACACAGTGCACACATCACATGGAACACCAGCACACAAGAAGATCAGACAGAAACATGTACACACACACAAGCTGATGGCTTGTGTTACTATCACCATTTTGGTAGGACATTTCCTTGAACGGCGTTGTCCTTTTTACTAAAAACGATTTTGAAAAGGATCGTTACATTGGGTACAGGGTGGCGAACGACGTACTACCCCTATTAGTGTGGACAATCAAATCATCATGGCAATGTATATCATCGTTCCTATTTTCTTCCAGAAAATACTCTACATCATTATCCCCGCCTTTTTTGTTTCTGATCCATTCGCCGATAGACCCCAGAAGCAGGTACAGGCGGGCAATTGTACCTGCTGTAAGAGTGATACCTTATATTGGTGGGGAAGGCTCCCCGCGTTATTACAGCCAACCATGAACCACCATTTGAACAGCGATATGCTATACTCTATATGGAAGAATTTAGCCTTTAAAAGTGGGGATAAATCAGGGCAAAAAAAAGCATCTTCATCCCGTAACTTGCTTCTCCAAAGAAAAAATAAACCATGGGCGTGAAGAAGTGGTTCACGACTTTACCCGAGTTTGGCATCCAAGGTGGCAAAAAGCTGCGTGGTGTCTACTTGAACAAAGCTATCGGCTTCGTCGCTGGTGCTGGATTGTAAGCATGATTTATTAGTTGTTCATATTCCATTAAATGATTTGATTGACCATTTCATCCTTTATGTAGTCTGTGAGTAAACGAGCAAATACGCAAAGTTGACGACTCTTTTTGGACGTTGAAATACTTATACTCTATTGCACTTAGCATGTTTGGTTATGACCAAGGTGTCATGAGTTCTTTGCTCACGGTGAGTAGTAGTGTTGTCATGATGATGGTTACGAATAAATTGGTTGCCACAGTGCTGACCTATATATGATTGATCTTTTTACAGCTCGAGGAATTCGAAAAACAATTCCCTACCGCCACACCCTATACTCCATCTGATCCTGTTTGTCAAGAAGCAGGCCAATGTACTGGTACTCCAGCTTTACAATCGGTATGCATGGGCGGGGATATGATTTTATTGATATCATCATTCGAGAAACTAACTTTGACTTTTTCCGATTCAAGAACATGGTGTCTATTTATCAAATTGTAAGGCAACATTGAGCTGCATGCATGCATAAGCAGCAAGGAAAAAACTGATCATGTTCTACGATAGGGTTGTCTTTTGGGTGCAATCTTAATTCTCTTTGTTGGTGATGCTCTTGGTCGTCGTGTCTCTACCTTTTGGGGAACTGCTATCATTATTGTAAGCATCCATGTCATACTCTCACGCTCATCATCACTTACTGACCTTCTATTTTGTTCTAGGCTGGTACAATTATTCAAGCTGCTGCCAATAGCTATGGTTTGCTTTGCTTTAGCCGTATCTTCACCGGTATCGGTAATGGCATGGTCACGAGTACAATTCCCACCTGGCAAAGTGAATGTGCCAAGCCAAAGGATCGTGGTTATCTAATCATGAATGAAGGCATGCTTATTGGCTTTGGTATCATGATTTCATATTGGATCGATTATGGCTTCTATCATACCACAGGTGAAATCCGCTGGCGCTTCCCTGTTGCTTTCCAAGCTTTCTTTGCTCTTGTTGTCATTTCTGGTATCCTTGTCCTTCCCGACTCCCCCCGTTGGTTGCTCAAAAAGAACTACGTCGAAGAGGCCCGTGATGTCATTGCTCGTCTCAATGGTGTCGATGTCGATTCAGAACAAGTTGCTGAAGACATTGCTATCTTGGAACACACTCTCGCTCTCGAAACTGAGCGCTTCTCATGGCGTGAATTCTGGAGACATGGCCGTGTGCAGCACTTCCGTCGCATGTTGCTTGGTGTCATTGCTCAGGCTATGCAGCAATATTGCGGTAAGTGAAGGAAATGAGTGTTTCATATATCATATGCAGAATACTGACTCTTGTTTCGATGTAGGTATCAACCTTATCACTTACTATGCCACCATTCTCTTTGAGCGATCGTAAGTAGGAGACTCTCTTCTTGTACGCATACATTTGTACTCATATGCTTTGTATAGTCTCGGCTTTGATGCTTCCATGTCTCGTCTTTTGGCTGCCGTAAATGGTACCGAGTACTGGCTTTCAGCTGTTGTTGCCATGTTTTGTGTCGAGCGATTCGGCCGGTAAGTTTACAGAAACGTTATTACATATATAACAACGATTGCTGATATATGTGCTTTTTCCTTCTCTTATAGTCGCAGGCTCATGTTTGTGGGTCTTGTTGGTATGATGTGCTCCATGGCTGTCCTTGCAGGCTGTATTTCATCTGGTGGTCGTGATGCTGAAGGCAACATTGTGTTGGCCGAAGCTGAAGGTGATGTTGCTACCTTGACGCTTTTCACTTTCAACACCTTCTTCGCCATTGGTTTCCTCGGTATGACTTGGCTGTATCCTGCTGAAATCAATCCTTTGCGTACTCGTGTACAAGCCAACGCATTGTCCACTTGCTCAAACTGGTTGTCCAACTATGTCATTGTCATGATTACTCCTCCTGCTATCGCCAACATTGGTTACGGTATCTACGTTATCTTCGCCATCTTCAACTTCCTCTTTATTCCCATTGTAAGTTACCATCCATCCATGTCATCGATATACAAATTGATTTACTTATACTGGATCAATTAGGTATATTTCTTTTATCCCGAAACCAAAGGACGTTCGTTGGAAGAGCTCGATGTTGTATTTGCCAAAGCCAACGAAGAAAACATCTCTCCTGTCAAGATGGCTCAAAAGATGCCCAAGTTGGAAGGTGCTGCATTAGAACGAGAGCTTGCCCGTTACTTTGATGATGGCAGCAGTGCTGAAGGCTCCCACCAAGATATCGAAAAAGCACCACAACCTGATGGCGATAAAGCACAGGATGGCAAAGCACAGGATGTTGAAAAGGTCGCTGTGGATGCTTAAAGTATAGAGCTGTTTATTTTTCTATCTTACTTTCAGTTCTCCTTCTTTCATCTTATCACCATTACAACCCTGTACACTATCTTCTGTTTTCTTTTATAACGTATTGCTCTTTTATAATATATCTAATTGTCCCATTATCTATAAACATTTGATCACAATGTGCATTATCATGCAGCTCGATCCTTGTCATTGTTGGTTGTGTAACTCAAACCGATATCACCCACGCCGTAGTAAATAGAGCATGCTTATATGTAACGGGTGATCATAAATACTTGTTGGGCAAAATATAAAAGAATGCATATATATCATGTGAGAGGAAGAAGGTCCGTGCACAGCGCGATATTTTCAGTGTTTGACTTTTGTGGTATTGACAAGAGGTGATGGCTCCGAATACCCCGACTTGAATGAAACTTTTGACAGCATGATGTTTGTCGATCAAAGAATACCAAAAGCGGACATATTTATGATATTGGCTAAAAGAATACATATTATCCATTATGCCAGTGGTGTTCCCCGGGGGGTTGTTTCATGTAAGCATTCTCATATTTCGATCATTTCTCGAGATTCTTGAGAAGACCCACATTATCGGGTAACCGAAGAAGTTTACCATATGCGGCTGTCACACTATTGTATGACGTTCTTTACAAGTGAAAGGAGTGAAAGAATTGGAAGGTACCTGTGTTGGAAAAACGGAAAGCTTACAAAATGGAGGTGGGGGAGAGCAGATTTGCCAAATCTCCATCTTGGAGTAATACGATGATCCCTGCGGCAACATAACATCGATGACTTTGTGCATACCATTCAAGCTAAGGAGTCTTGGTCACCAGCAGTGGCACTAATATCCCATGAGATGCATTCATCGTAGATTTTGAAAAATTCCCCTGGTAACCCGAGTTGAATATTACGTTTCTGTAGCTTTCTTATGCTTCTTGAGAGTCATCATCACATCAAGGATTCTGCGTTGAAACCTCGTCATACTCCGATTTCTGGTCCCAAGTTGCACACAATTGCCTGCGGAGGCTGGGCACAAGCAACACTATTCCTTTTGCAGAATGCGATTCAGGATCGCATTTCTGCATTTATAAGAAGGGTGCTTCGTTCGTATTATGTTCTTTTCTTGATTCGATTGCTTGCATATGCTATCATGGGATTATATCAAACGGTCATAAACAAGCTATCAGATCTCCCAGAATACAAGGTCCACAACGGACGAAAGCTGCATGGACGGCTCTTAAATTTGGGCATTGGCTTCATTGCCGGCACAGGCTTGTAAGTACAACAGGTTTATTCACACATGCAAAGATGGATTGAACACTAATCATGCTTTAGTCTGTAAGTACCTATCAACAATATGCCTATTCTACCATGTACCAACAAATACGGATATAGCATGTTTGGTTATGACCAAGGAGTCATGAGCTCTTTATTGACGGTAAGTAGTAGTGTTATGGGGCGGATGTCTAAGATAATAGCATTTTACATAAAGTACAAGGTCTAATGGATGTATAATCAGCTTCCTAGTTTCCAACGACAATTCCCAACCGCCACACCTTTCTCAACAGCAAATGAAGTATGCGATGAGGAAGGACAATGCACCGGCACCCCTGAGCTTCAATCAGTGAGTAAACGCCCAAGGATATCATACGTATTCACAAGTGACTCATATGCCTCTTCTATCATAGAACATGGTCAGCATTTATCAGATTGTAAGTACCTCTGCTGCTGTCAATGTATCTATGGGACTCATCTTATTTCACATGATAGGGTTGCTTTTTGGGTGCTGTGTTGATCTTATTTTACGGTGACTCTTGGGGTAGACGCAGTTCGACATTTTGGGGCACGTGGATCGTCATTGTAAGCACATACGACGCTCTTTCTTTGTCAACACCGGATACTCATTCTCATACAACAGGGTGGCACTATTATCCAAGCAGCAGCACACGATTATGGAACTCTTTGCTTCGGTCGTATTTTCGGTGGCATCGGCAATGGCATGGTGACAAGCACAATTCCCACATGGCAAAGTGAATGTGCCAAACCCAAGGACCGTGGTTTTCTTATCATGAATGAAGGCATGCTTATTGGCTTTGGTATCATGGTGTCCTATTGGGTCGACTATGGATTCTATTTCTTGGAAGGCAGCGTCCAGTGGCGTTTCCCTATTGCATTTCAATCATTCTTTTCTCTTATTGTCATTGCTGGTCTCTTTATCCTTCCCGATTCACCTCGTTGGTTGCTCAAAAAAGGCCGTGTGGAGGAGGCCCGTGAAGTGATAGCCCGTTTGAACGATGCCGATGTCAATAGTGAGCAAGTCGCTGAAGATATGGCTATCTTGGAACATACTCTTGCTCTTGAAGGTCAAAAGTTTTCTTACCGTGAATTCTGGAAGCATGGCAGTGTACAACATTTCCGTCGTTGTTTGCTTGGTGTCATTGCTCAAGCTATGCAACAATACTGCGGTAAGTTCTTGAATGGAGTAAATCAAACATTCATTGACTTTTATGATTCTTTTTCTCAGGTATCAACCTTATCACATACTATGCAACTATGCTCTTTGAGGAATCGTAAGTACTAACGCATTGGGGTTACTCCCTCCAACATCCGCTTACAATGATACATATAATAGGCTCGGATTTGATGCTGGCATGTCACGTCTCTTGGCTGCTGTAAATGGTACCGAGTATTGGTTATCTGCTGTGGTTGCCATGTTTTGTGTCGAACGATTTGGTCGGTGAGTTGTCGATTTCAATTGCTCTCCTAGTCAACATGTCCGGTAACACTATTATAATCTTGTATAGTCGTAAACTCATGTTTGTGGGTCTTGTCGGCATGATGTGCTCTATGGCTATGTTGGCAGGATGTATTTCAGCTGGTTGGCGAGATGAAATTGGCAACATTGTACTCCCTGAAGCCGAAGGATATGTTGCTACCTTGACGCTTTTCACTTTCAACACCTTCTTCGCCATTGGTTTCCTCGGTATGACTTGGCTGTATCCTGCTGAAATCAATCCTTTGCGTACTCGTGTACAAGCCAACGCATTGTCCACTTGCTCAAACTGGTTGTCCAACTATGTCATTGTCATGATTACTCCTCCTGCTATCGCCAACATTGGTTACGGTATCTACGTTATCTTCGCCATCTTCAACTTCCTCTTTATTCCCATTGTAAGTTACCATCCATCCATGTCATCGATATACAAATTGATTTACTTATACTGGATCAATTAGGTATATTTCTTTTATCCCGAAACCAAAGGACGTTCGTTGGAAGAGCTCGATGTTGTATTTGCCAAAGCCAACGAAGAAAACATCTCTCCTGTCAAGATGGCTCAAAAGATGCCCAAGTTGGAAGGTGCTGCATTAGAACGAGAGCTTGCCCGTTACTTTGATGATGGCAGCAGTGCTGAAGGCTCTCACCAAGATATGGAAAAGTCTGCACCACCAGCAACATCTGCTTCTGACGAAAAGGTGGAGGCCCCTTGATCAGACACCAAATGAAATGAATTGTACCTCTAGCTACTTTTATTATCACTATATTGTAAACAATCAAACTAATATATCATCTTAACGACTTTTGATTAATGCGTTTCGCTGTATTGAGAGGGTTGCTACTGTTGCTATGGTGATTATGATTTTGGGAAACGGGAATTCTCGGACACACTCCTCCACCACCTCCTCCTTCCACAAGTCCACAGCCTTTTGCAATGTCGTCTCCTTTGGCAGCCGTTGCTCAATTCTGCGCCACTGCAACTATCAATCGGAACAAGCATGCTTGCTGTGAGTTAATCACCCGGGCCGCTTCTCATGGTGCCAAGGTAAGAGTTGCTTCCCATTAACAAGTGTGCAATAGCAGTAGTGGTAACCGACCATTAACTTTCAGATGGTCTTCCTCCCGGAAGCGTCAGATTTTATTGCAGCATCGACTCCGGAAGCTTTGTCGTTGACAACGAGTATAGAGGATTCAGAGTTTGTCCAAGGAGTCCAACAAAGCGCGAGAACTGAACGTATGTGGGTGTCTGTTGGCGTGCATGAAAAGGTACAGCTATTTCGATACGTGTGAAGGACACTGTAACCAACCAAGTTCTCTCTATCTAGAGCTTATCATCTACTCGCATTTACAACACACATTTGATCATTGATGACCAAGGCAGCATTGTTTCCACGTATCGCAAAATGCATCTCTTCAATGTCGATATCAAAGGCGGTCCTCGGCTTTTGGAAAGTGAGAGCACTCAACAAGGCGATGCTATTGTCGATCCAGTAACCACACCGTTGGGTCGCGTGGGGCCCCAGATTTGCTATGATTTACGATTTGCTGAGCTTTCGATTGCACAACGGCGACGCGGTGCTGATATTTTGACGTTTCCAAGCGCGTTTACAGTCAAAACTGGAATGGCACATTGGGGTAAGTGGATTTGTACAAATACAGGAAACAAGGGAATTGAACCCATCTTCTGTAGAGCCCCTTTTACGCGCGCGTGCTATCGAGACACAAACCTACGTAATTGCTGCAGCTCAAGTGGGTCAACACAATGAAAAGAGAGTCAGTTATGGAAACGCCATGGTAAGTCTGTGTAACATGGATACCGATGCGTTTCATCCCAAGCATAAGCATTGATTTTTTTTTCTTTTTGAATAGATTGTCGACCCATGGGGAACGATTCTAGCACGATGCGCGGATACGACATCACCTACCCTGGCCATGGCACCTATAGACCTTGATTACTTGAACAAGCTTAGAATTGAAATGCCTGTAATGGATCACCGTAGAACAGACATGTATCCATGCATCCAATAGCAGCTGAATTTGAAACATGCAATGAATGCTTTTCCCCCCTCATCCTTGTTTTTTGACACGCTACCTTTTTCTCTTCCTTTTTTACTACTCTTGTTCTCAACAATACCTATTATCAGTACCATGTCAGATGAAAATGAAATGATTATCGTTGACGATGAGTCGCCTCCACCATTGGATGATTTAGCCCTTGATGAGCTTCCTCCGCCATTGTCATCATCTTTATCGCCATCAACGCCTGTACCCATTCAAAGTTCACGTTCCAAGATTGCTGAGCTGGTCTCAAAGATGACACGCAAACATCGAAAGAGCAAGCGTCGACCTGGAGATGGCATGTCAGAGCTCGAGGAGGATGATGACGGTGATGAAGATGAGAGTGACGAGGAACTTGACACGTCGAGCTCCAATAGCAGCAGTGATGGCAACATGACAGATGATGTTAATAGCATCGATACGGATGATCTACTTGAAGAGGCTGATGAGTTACCACCACTACGAAACAAAAAGGTCATCGTGTCAACGAGAAGAGTTGTTGCTATGCTCAACAAGACGCGTGAAAAGAAGCTTCGGGCGTTGAAACAAGCCAAAACCAAGGCCAAGAAACGCGATAACGAGGTATGGTGGATGAGCCCTACATCAAATGCTTATCTTCTCAATTTCCAAATATGGTTTATTAGCTCCTCACAGCACTGTTACTACGACCCCCTCCACGCAGGACGAGAATCCAAGATTACCAATATGATCCAGCTGCCGTTCAAGAACTTGCCAACCAGTATCCAGATTCATATTGGCAATTTCACGCTGATAGAGAATTCCCGATGGTGGATGTGATCAATGAAAAGTACCCAGTGAAAGCACTTAATCAAAACCTGGGTGATCATGGTGCGTGTGCATGTGGTTTATATGTTGGTTCATATCATGGCCTTCTAATCGCTACAGTATACCAGGGCCTGTTACTGCCATGACCTTGTCACCGGATGGGGTAATCTTGGCTACATTTTCAAGTACAGGTGCGATACAACTTTGGGATATTGCAGACAACTTTAAACTTTTGAGACGCATACGCGATCATGGAGAAACACAGATTGAGGAATTCTATTGTGGCAAGTTTTCGAACGATCAAGAATTGATTGTGGCGGGGGGTAAACTCAAGAATCGATCAGTGTGGTCATCCCAAGACGACGACAACCACATTTTGCCATGCCCGATAAAAGCAAGTGTCAAAAAAGTTATATTGCCAATGCCATTGATTAATGTCATATAACGTATTATTAGATTTTCAGCGTGGAAACGGGCAACCGAGTGGGACAATTGGATGGACATGCTGAAGAGGTCTTATGTATCAAAGCTGTATCGTTCAAAGGCAAGAACTACTACCTCAGTACAAGTCAAGATGGCTATATTATCAAATGGCAAATGGATCAAGATTGGATGTGAGTCAGTGCTTGCTCTTACGTTGTCGTCCACGCTCGTCTCATGGCAACATTGCTTATAGTACGCTTGTGGATTCGATCTCCATGGATGACGGGTTGACGTGCATGGCATTTACAGTGTCCTTTGTACCCAATACGGGAAACAAGCTATTTATGGCAGCATGTGATGCGCACCTGCGGCTGTATGATTTCGAGGAAGCACTGGTATGCCTTTTTTTATTCGCACTTTCTTTGATCACTGTGAGTAACATGCGCTGTTATTGCTCTATAGCTACTCCAAACATTCGAAGACATCTATTCTTCTTATTGCGATTGTGGAAAATTTGTACGGTGGCTCGATGAGTCAGATATGGAACAGGATGCTACTAGCGCCGAGCAAGCCAACGACGATTCTAGCAAATCAGACCATCCCAAAATCGAAGACACTGATGAGCAACAAAACGACAATGACCGCCAAGAGAACAAAGAAAATGGGGATTTGATAAAGAAAGAATCATCACCGGAGGAGCAAAAGGAGACACCCAAACAACAGCATGCATGGTTCATTAGTCGAGGAGCTGAAATATGCGATGTCGGTGAAGGGCTGTGTACGTATATTATTATATTTTTGTTTAACGCTTCATTTCATTGTTTTGACGAACTTTTTACTACTAGCATCTATCCCTAACGTTTGCACGTTACATAAGCTGCTCTTTCCTTCAGAAAAAGGAGGTCGATTTCAGCTAGAACGAGTCAAAAGATATGGCCATGAGGAGTAAGTGGATCGATATTATACCGTAGGTTCAGGCTAACTATAACACCACACATTCAGCTACCATGCGAATTCCTGGCTCGTCAAGATCACCACCAACGGCCGATATCTGTTAGCCCCCACTATTTATGGTCAATTATTTGTATTCAATATGCTGACAGGGCAAGTAACAGCCGTTATAAAAGAGCACGAAGGTAAGCATCGAGTGGCTTTTACAGTCCAACAACAAAGACCTTATCATTATCCTGTTTATAGATCTCGAAGTACGTGATGTCATTTTTCATCCCTATCGACCTTTGGTGTTTTCTTCTGGAGATGGTAATTGTTTTTTATTGGCAGCAATTGGGGCGGTGGGGATGGTTGAGTAGAGAGAGGCAAGGTATTTATATACAATTTTGTAGATGGGTATGTCAAGGTATACACATTTGAGGAAGGAGTTACATAGCAATCATTTCTTGATATCCCTTGCTATAAAGGAAATGCTTTACCTTTGTTCCGGATCAGTGTTTCTGTGATGTTTCAGGTTCTTGGCGGTGGTGAAAGGGCTATAGAGCTTCTCCATCAGATCATCTGGGCTGGTCTTGCATAATTCTCCTAGCACTGCATGACGGTCTGGTGCATCGGTTTCTTCAGACTTGTAGATGGGTGTATCGCTATTAATATCATCGGTTGGATCATGGATGGGAATTATTGATCGCTTGTAAAGATGTTGACCGGGTTGCCGAATGGGTGGTAGAATAGGTGAAGATGAGGAGGATACGATTTTGTACTTGGATAAGGCATCATTCTCTGTGCTGTCTTCATTCGTAGTTGCCATTAGGTGCACGTTATCATTCGAGTCCTTGGCGGTGGTGGTAGTAGTTGGAGAGGAAGAGGAAGGGCCAGGTGTAGTAGCATCATCCATGCTCTTGCTACGATGAACAAATTCCACTGATCCTTATTTCAGCCCAATGAGATCATAATAAAACATCCAATTGCCATACCTGCAGTAGGTGATGGTGAAGCTATCAAGATGTCAATACTCATTAGGATGTGTGATGGCAAAGTAATCCAACCAGGTAGCTTTTACCTTCAGCACTGCGATGGCCACTTTTGTTCCCACAGCTGCATTTGATATGCATCTTCTTCTTCACTCGAAGTTCCCTGCAAGTGTTGCACTGACTCAACGGCCTTCCTTTCCTTTTGATCTCGATAAGACTACGATGGGTGTGCTCACATTTTGACGATCGATGTCCCTACTTCAATACACCACGAAATTAGCCTTGCCTGCATTCCAATGAGGGGTGAACATCAGAGCCCAACTTGCCTTGATACAGGTGATGCAGGCATACTTGCGCGTGACACCGTCTTGATCTTTAACGAGCACCATTACGATTGTCGTGGAAAAAGGGAACTTGATGACACGTTGGATTCTGGAGACCAAGTATAGAAAGCGTGGAAAGAAAGGAAGAGCTCAAGACACAAACCTGGCTCGAATATAGAAAAAGGAGTAGTGTGTGCAACCCGATCTTTATTTTTTGCATAATAAAAGACACTTTTGTCCCATCGACAGTATCCATGGATACCACCTCCGATCCCTTGCAACCTTCATCACGAGCCCCTGCACAGCTGTCAAAACACAAATGCACAATGGGTTTGAGACCAATGCCCATGCAACCGATACTGACCCCAGTTCATGGATACCATTTATCCTCGCACCATCTCTCAACGTTTCTTCTTCGCTTGTCTTTTTCTTTCATCAACATCATGGACAGCTACGGAAACATTTATCCTTTGACGAACCCTCTTGTGCTTATCACATCTTGCTTTGCAGTGGTAAGTAGTTTGTATCTCATGATGCGATATGTATCATCTCACTCAACACCACCAATTGTTATCAGGCTGGATGGATCATTGCTTTCGTAGGCGCTTGTGTCGCTGCATTGCATGGAATTGCATGGTGGATTATCATTTTCGAGTTATTCTTTACGGTGGGAGTAGTGGTGGCCTTGGGATTAGGAGGATTCCTACCGCATCGTGGCATGGTAACCATAACCAAAATCACTCGTCGTCATGTGATCTTTACTAAGACTCATGTTTCTTATAGCTTCTCACGTTGCTAGCCATTAGCTTTGTCTACCTCACCTATATCATCCCGTTGATTAAGGCTGACGGTACTCCCGGCGGTCGTGCCACTATGGGTGGTCTTATCATTTTGATCATTATGCAGGTAAGAAGAATACGTGAACATGTTATCGGAGTACATGAGTGATTTATGCCATGCATATATACGCTAGGGCTTTTGGATTTTCTTGCTCGGCATTTCGGAGGAGTCTCGTCTCTATCCACTCTTTTATGGTCGCAACAATGTCAATATCCCAAACATCTCTTCGTCTATTCGCCCAAGTAACTTCCAATCCAGTTACTCTCGTAATAAGGAAAACCCTCTGCCACCCATTGGTTCTTCAAGTCCCGGCGAAGGTGAAGCTGGATCCTACACTACTGCAAAGGCTATGCACACATGTATGTGTTTCGGCTATTATTATTGGCTACCTTCATACTAACAAATACCCTTCACAGATCGTGCCAACCCCCAAGATCCAAGTGAGCTTTCCTTCTCCAAGAACGAGGAGCTAGAGATCATTGATCGTAACGGCAACTGGTGGAAAGCTAGGAAGCAAGATGGCTCCGTTGGCATTGTCCCCAGCAATTATGTAAGCATATCAAACGGATGATATTCTACAACGACATGCACTAATGATGCTTTATAGTTCTCTTCTGTTTAAATACGTCACTTTTAATAGAAATGGAATCCACCATCCAACAATTATCTAAATACAAAGTTTATTTTATTATCTATGAATAATGTAATAATGTGTTCATTCATTCTTTGCTTTGCTGGTATGTTTTGTGGTGGGTGCTGCTGCTGCTGTCAAAATAGTGATCAAACCCATACCGAGAGCGGCTGCTGCATAACATCGTTGTGGACCAGCAATCCAATATAATCCACATGCTGATATTGGGCCGAGGGCACGACCTAATTGACCAGAGCTGCGGAATTCACCAAGAGCACGACCTTTGGCCAGCAAAGGATGGGTGTCTTTAGCCTTGTCATCCTGGCATTGTAGACTTGCTAACCCTGTCAAACAATTCACCACCGTGCCCGTTGTCAACGCCAAGCATGAAACACCTGCGTAGAGCCATCGTACTGAGCTTGTGGTTGAAAGAGACGGCGACGACATTACACCCAAACAGACAAGGCCAGTTGTGCAGGATACCATGCCTTGTAATACCAATGCCTTTTCCCCGAGCTTTTGGACTCTGCGACGCACGTATCCCCCTTGTAACAAGGCTGAAAGAATACCCATGTATGCCAATAGCTTGCCTTGTTGCATGTTGGTATAGTCGAGCACATCAAATGTCAAGAACACCAAAGTAAACTCCATGCCCGAAAATAGAAATAGGTGCAATCCGTGAATCCATTTCAGTCGTCTTAAATTGGCGAGTCGTGTGTCGATAGCAAGTGCATCGGATACTGGTTGTGTGCTAGTTTCATCAGAGCTTTTGCTTGTATTCGAAGAACGCCCATTGATGGTTTCTGGTAGCTTGAAATAGATGTACACTGTCTCAATCAACAAAAGGACGAGTGCTACCAAGGCAGGCGTGGAGTATGGATAAATGCCAAGTCGTTCTGCTGCTATCGGATGAAGCTGGCTGAGATCCACAGACGCAAACCACGCACCAATGGCTGGTCCCAGTGTGAACGCGACTGCAAAAGCGATACCGACTAAAGCCTAATACATACCACTTTCAGCCTTATGTACGATAATAAGGTTACCCTGTTGACTTACCAGATGCCTCGATCTTTTCTCTGGTTCGGTCACGTCCGAAATGATGGCAATACTGAGCTGCACATTGCCTTCACTCAAACCGGCAACAATGCGAGCCAACAAGAACATGGAAAATGATTGTGCGAATATCCACATGGCAGAAGACAGCAAATTGCCAACCTATCATCATTGTCGTCAATGACTTTTTTTTTCTCATCCTTCACATCTTATCTTGACATACCATGGTTAATAGTAAAACGCGACGCCGCCCCATACGATCACTGGCACGCCCAATCATAGGTGAAACGAAAAACTGAAGCAATGAAAACATCGACCCAAGTAATCCTCCTAATAGCACCGTATCCCACTTGTCGCCACGGTCGTTTGTGGATGCTGTAATCCAATCCTTATAATGCTCCATCACTTGAAGTGCATAACTGAGTAGTGTCCCCTAGGTATTTCAATCGATGTATCAGAATACTGTAACTTTTTGTTGAAAGGAGGAACGTCGGCAGGCAAGGATATAATATACAGACCTCATCGCTTTCTTGCTCACGATAGTAATTCAGTAGACGAGGAAACAATGGTAGGATAATGGTGAATGCGAGCAGGTCAATGAGTAACGCAGTGATGACAGTTGTCACAATGGCCCGTTGTCGTGTCATATGTGTGATAGGAATACGGGAAGAAAGCGGGAGAATACCGCGACGCATGATTTTTGAATCCAGGTTAAGAAGAACATTTACCAGCGTCTGTCACGTGGATCAGAGCAAACGAAGTGCGGCCGTCCATCGTTGTACCTTTATTGAATGTCACCATAACCAACGTATGTTTTAAGAACATGTGCAGATATGCCATCTATCTGATCAAGTCCACTGGTAGCCTTTCAAGTATGGCTCACATTAATAATATTACTTCTCAAGTTGGAATGCACATCCAATCGAACATGGTGCTGCTGACTCCCCTTGCCGTCTTTTGTGTTACTGGGCAATCTTTCATTCTTTATCAGCTTCATGATAATACATCTTCTTCCAGCTATTATTTGTATATCCTTTTTTCAATCAATAAGGAGCAGCATAGTCTCACTTATCCACAAATAATTATACAAGAAAATAGGACATATAATCAATGAGGGCATGTAGGTAATAAAAGAAGAGTTAAACAAAGAGATTGGTATGCAAGGCGGATCAATGTAATAATAGTGGACAATGACGACAGGAAGAAGAATGAATCATGCATCTTGTATCCATGGAAACGGAATGAATGTGAATATTGTAACCATGCTGGCACTTTTATTGTCTAGCTCAAAAGGTGGTTGTGCGTATCTTGATTTAATACGCTGAGTGGGTGGACTGCGGGCTCAGGAACCGGCCGTTGTTGAGCCATCCACGTCACAAGGCTGCTGAACCCAGTTTTGCCAATTTTGTCCACAGCCGTCAAGTAAACACCTTTCGCACACAATGTCCTCTGGTTTCGGTTTGGATGGCGGTAATGCTTCTTCATGTCTTTTTCCCAATCCAATTCCTCTCGAGTAACAATTTCCTTTTATTAGGCCGCGGCCGATGCTTTCATTTCTGGCAAGAATTCAACAAGTGCTACGCTAGTGCCGATTTCCCCCAACAGTGCCTTGCTCAGCGCGACGATTATCTCGAATGCCTTCACCACACCAAAGAGGTAAGAATAAATGATGCGATATTATATGTATAATTTGGACGATGCAGATATTGAATGGGCATATCACTCTAGTTTGCTCGTGTGACCCGTATCAAGGCCGAGGAACTTAAGCAAGCTGAGAAGAAGTTGAAACTCAAGGAAGCTGCCAACGCTGCAGCCACCTCCAACATTGCTCGACTCAACATTGTGGATGATAAGCAGCAGACTATCGAGAGCAAAGCATAATTGCTTGTTGTACAAATAAAAAAAAGACGAGACGATAGATCAGCAATGACAATGTAATTCTATATGCAAGTACAAAAACACAGTCGTTATCAATTGATGATCGATTAGAGAGATATCCAGCAATATTCTTGTTCAAACCGGTACATATCATGCAGCCAGCCATGATGGGATGGGATGCTGATCAACGTGTTCCCCCTCTTTTTATTATCTTTTTTGCTCTCTTTGGAGACAAATGAAGCACGGTTCACATCCTCCTCCTCCTCCTCCTCCACCACTCGTTCTTTTACAAGAGAAAATCAACTGCCCCAGAGCGGCGTCATCACTCTTTAACCAGGATCATACTGCTCATGCTTGATATTCTTTTACTTGCACCTGACGTTGCCTCTTTCCTCTTACCATAAAACCACCACACCTATCCTTTGTATGGAATACCATAGCAACCACCCAAACCAACACTATTAACGGTAACCCCAACACCCCCACTTAGTACCGATTTTGTCCTCTTCCAATTCCACTCAATCACTTTCGCCTTTGCTCGAACCCACACTTAAAGGTACATCTGTAACCAAGACAACTCCCCATGACAGCGGTAGCTGATATTCTCCTTCTCTATTCCAGCAATGTACACACGATCGCCTCATGTCGGCGGCCAAAGGTCACTCATCAATCCTCCGACGTTTATCGAATACAAGGATGCGCGGTTCCTCATCGTCGACGCACCAAGTAACAACAACCTGCCTCTTTATATTGAAGTATGATATGACAGGTGGTGGTGGTGGTGGTGTACATACACATGTGGGATATGTCGTATCAACATTGTTTCGTTTATTTAGGAATTCACTCGGTGGAACGTTACCGATGTAGTGCGTTGCTGCTATGCAACCTATTCCCCCGTGCCGTTGAAGGAACAAGGTATCCAAGTCCATGATTGGGTTTTCGGTGATGGTGAAGCACCTCCCACGCATATTGTCGATGCATGGCTTGATTTGATCGACGAGCGATTTGGAAACACAACATCCGATACTACAACATCTACGACTACTACTACAACATCTCCTCCTTCTTCTTCAACAACAACAACACCTGCATGCATTGCGACGCATTGTGTCGCCGGTTTAGGAAGGTAATGCAATATATAGGAAGGATAAGAAGGATAATCTATTCATTCCAATACTCTCTTTTACAGAGCACCTGTTCTGGTGGCGATTGCACTGATCGAACTTGGTATGCCAGCTCTGGATGCTGTTGCTTATATCCGTGAACGACGACGAGGAGCTATCAATAACAAGCAGCTCAAATACATTGAAGGATACAAGCGACGAACAAAAAACAAGTGTATAATATGCTAGATTATTGAGCAAATGTAGATTTTTGTTGTTCTTCCTTAACAATGACTTGTTACTGTTTAATTGTATCCATTATCCTTTTGATCAACAATCAATAGAACAAGTAAATGCGTCTTTATTACTAAATAAAGCTATGGATGGGTCTTCCAAATGTCTAAACATGTATCTTTATAATGGGAAAATAGGTCTTAGCGTGGATGGGTGTTATGATGCAGCAGTCGCTGGATGTTGTGCAGTCAACGTCGTCCATAATAGGCCATCTTCTTTTCAGCTTTCGCTCCCACCAACCGATGCCAACCTGCGTTGAATGCGGCGCCTCCGTTAGAAACCTTTACACTCAATACAGCAAAGACAACATACGCTTAACGTCATGTGCAAGTGAGCTTTCAACACCAATGACAGCTGGGGAATTCTGACACGAGACAATAGGATCAGTGTAACGAGTTTGCTGACAAGTACATTGAGCACGACTTCGTCATCATATTCATTGATATGCTTCTCCACAAGCCTCAAGTGTACCGTCACCTGTTGTTCAATCGGATATCGCAGGCCGGGAATAGGATCGAGGTATATATCAATAATGCCATACGACCCTACCCTATATTAACGTGCATCTCCATAGCCACACGTGACACGCTTCGCCATCTTATTGATCCTGTTTGAAGTTTGTAAGGATTGGACATACGATTGGAGGAGGACGACATGAGCTAAGGACTTACCCGTAGATATGAAGTGGTTTCGACTCGAGACGTACCATGCCGACTACGAGACGACCTTTGTACAGCACCCATTGCATTACCAATACATGTATATTTTAACTCTGTGTATTATTGGTGAGTAGTGAAAAGAGGGCTATCAATCGGAAATACTAACGCATAAATCGCAATTACAGAGTTCGTGGCGTTCCATTGTTGCGTACGACTGGCCATTCGATTGTATCTCATATACCAACAACCGTCATCACCTAAACAAATAAGGTACGTAGGAGGGGAAATGGCTCTATTTAATGCATACTAATGAGTACTCGATGATGTTAGATACAACTACGTGTCAATGGCATTGATCATATCAAGCTTTGGGAAAATGCTCCTCATTCTGATGGTGATATGGGATTACAAGCAACTCGAATACTCTTGGCTTGTTAGCCTCATTGTACTAGCATCCAATGCAGAAGCGCTATCAGGTATGTGTCCACTAGCTCTATATACATACATACCATCTTCGATATCTAACAAGGGATTCCTCTAGTGTACTTGGGGATTCGATACGTCCG